>WBNM01011704.1:26416-101733 GCA_013399055.1 Ramphastos sulfuratus | reverse complement strand
AATTCTGAGGAAACTTCCCTTCCCTTCCCTTCCCTTCCCTTCCCTTCCCTTCCCTTCCCTTCCCTTCCCTTCCCTTCCCTTCCCTTCCCTTCCCTTCCCTTCCCTTCCCTCTTTTTCTAGAAATATGCAACACTATGGCCTTTGCTGTGAAGCAGATGAGAGAGATAGTCAGGTTTTAAAGTCTGTGTTATTAAGAATCTACCACTATGCATTAGGATGGAATAGAAGATATGGTTCTATGAAGATGGTCCAGACCACAGCTTCATATTCAAGTTTGCTAAATGTCACTGCAGTGTTTGCTGCTGAGCTTCTGGGACTGATGGTTAATTTTAAAAATGGACTGGTTTTCTTCCTACCTAGCAGCTGTGTTACAACAGCTAGAATAAGGTTGCTTACACAACTGAATTAGACCTGGGTATGGATCCAGGAGACAGGTGTTGACTGGAAGAGCATGCACTGAGAATGTGTTTAGATATTCCAGAGAGCACTTTCCAGTGCAAAACAGACACACATCCCCATCCTCTTATCTGTTTACTTTAGTGCTGCTGGAAGCTAAACACACTCTTTCTTCTCTCCAGTTGCTGGGTAACAGCCCCAACTGTTGTCACAACCCATCTCTTACACTTGACCAAGACATCTTGGCTGTTCTGAACCACTCTTGGCTGGTTTTCTCTCCTTTCTGTCAAATGTTAATTTTCAAACAACTTACCAAACTCTTTCTGGAAAAGACAGACTTACTTAAATAGAATAATTTGTCTAAGTGGTAACTCTTAGGTTGCAAATGCCATTTAACCCAGAGTGACTATTCTGTCTTTGCATAGTTGATTTCATGCACACTAGGGAGCACTTCAGATCCATTGTGTTTAACTGCTAATAGGATTTGCAGCTATGTTTGTAAATTCCAGCTACCCCATTTACTTCACTGAGCTTCAAGTTTATACACCATAAGAACCAGAATGAAATATTAACAATATGCAGCTAAACAGAGAAAGTTTGTACAGTATCCTGCACTACATTTTTGTTCCATTTTCCGTTGGGGAAAAAAAAATACAAAGACACAATAAGGCTAAAACAAATCTATAGCAATATATGTGGTTTAGAAAAATTTTCTTTACTTCCAAAGTACCCTGATTCATGTATGATTTATGTAGGGCATACAGTTGATTTAAGAGAAGACCTTTGAATGACCCATTAATCCAAGTTAAATTGGAAACTGGAATAGCTGTAACTGATCTGTTGTCACAACAGCAGTACACAAAAGTCATAGGAACAGACTGAGAAGATAGCACTGCTAAATTGTAGGTGTTTTCCCACAGGATCTTCAGCCAGCTACAAACGCTTTCATAGTTTCCAAAAAGATACAACAAAGATAAAAACTACATTTCAAGTATTTTCCTTGCCTACTTTATATGAACTAAACTATTGCTTACTTTTCTTTTTTATTTTTAATTTAAAATATCATTTCACCTTTTATTTCCCCTCTTTTGCATGCTCCTTAGTGCAATCAGATTTCAAGTCCATCCCTTCATTCCCACACATCAGCATATTGCCTACATATTATAAAACACAGGATCCGGTTTAAACCAGAAAAGGACCGAACTCTAGTTGGACCACTTCTAAAGCAGAAAACAGGGATAAAGTTCTCAGTAGGTTGAAGTTTGTGGGCCTTGACCTAAGTTAATAAAGGAATATTTGTTTTTTTATACCAGACTTGTTTTCTTAATTGCCTAAATATTTGTTCATATCAGCCATCAATACCAGAAGCATCTGCAGCCTGGGGACTGCTGGAGCTGTTCAATCTGCAGTTGCCAGGCTTGGTATGAGACTGTGAAAGACTCTCTTAAAGTGGCCATGGCTTATACAGAGCCATCTCTTTTTCTCTGTTCCTTCCTGGAGAACATGCACAGCCTGCATACCATGTTTTGTGGGTACACACATACTTCATAGTGCCCAACAGGAGCACCTCTCTGTGCAGCCCCTCTCCAGGTGACTGACGAAGGAGAAGTCAGACCAAGAGGATCCATCTGCCCATCCTGAAATTATGGCAAGCCTCAAATTACCAGGTTGTGGCAGCAGGAAAGAAGTGGGTCTTTCTCATGGCATGGGCAGCTGTATGTCCATGCAAATGCCAGAAACCTTGTTGCTGAATCTCTTCCAGAGAAAATCTGTCCTTATCCCCACATGTCCATTTTCACCTCACCCCTTCAGTAGTAGAATATGCCTGTGGTAATCCTTCATGGGCCTCCTGCTCTTCTGAGTTGCAGAAGCTCATGCTGAAGGCCTTATGTATCTTCCCTGTCTGAATTTGTACAACCTTTCTACTACAGGCAGGGGTTTCTCTGCTGCCTGAGAAAGCTCACCATGAAAAGTGTGAGGAAAGACACAAATGTTTGGCCTGATTAGCACGCAAAGTTTGCAGTCATCACCACATGGCTTTTAATTGTCATTTACAGTGTGAGCAGATCCACTTCCCACTACACAATTTGCTTGAATACAAAAGGCTAGTCTTGTCTAGGCTGGTCAAGTGGAAGCTTCCATATTTGTTTGCTGTGTTCTTCTTGTTATTCATAATTTATTTAGAACCAACCCCGTTCAGAGTCAAAACAAAGACAGTATGTTCAGTCACTCCAAATTACAGGCCAATCCCCAGGGCAATAACCCAAGACTACAAAAATTCATACAATGCCTTCAATAAAGAAGGAAAAACAGCAGGCTCATTATTTGGCAAGCAAAAGCTATGATTTTGTTGTGACTTGCTTAAAAGAAACATTATCAGATTTTGTTTTGTCCTCTAACCAAGGAATTTCTGCATAAGCATGAATTATTCAAGCATTCGAGATTTAGGATATGCCAGAGTAAAAATGTCCATCACTGTACCCTTCATTTGCCCCATGTTCTTCTAAACAATTCTTGTGTGCTGGGCTGCTTAATGATCCACGGAACGTTGTACTGCTGACTCCATGCAGCAACTTTCTATCCCATGAAAAGATGGTTCATGTCAAAATTATGAACTGCAGAATTGCAGGCTAGGAAAACTGTTCAGAAAGCTGTCTCACTGAGACAAGAGACATCTGGATGTTTACAGCTGGTGAAAGACTTAGAAACAAGGTTCAAAAAAGAGATCACAGGACAGTGGTTTTTCCTTCAGATGTACTTGCTGACTTGAAAGAGGCCTCTCTGCAGGCACAGGGAAATGACATCCAGCAGACACTCAAGTATGGTCTTCTGGCTGTTGAAATGAGTTTTAGGATGAGAGGGGGTAGGGGAAATGTACCTTGAAAATATTATAAATGTCTAATTCTAAGCAGGCTCCCTCAGACTCTTATTTTTTGGCTTCTCATGATTTGCAGTCAGAAGCACACAGAGTTGCAGATCATAATGGTATTTCTGGCTAAATTTTCATACTTGCTGCTAGTCCTACAGTGCAGCACATCTAAACTTAGCTAACTATAGCCTCTCACTTTTTTTTTTTTTTTTAATGTATTGCTTAAACATACCATTCTTTTCTTTCTCAAGATAAATGTGATAGTCTGTTTTCAATACTGGGAGTATATCATGGAGGAGGATTTCTGTTCATGTACTCATCTCTGCCTATCTCTTTTCAGCCACTTTTGGAGGCAGATTACCAACATGATTGTATTTATTTTTGATCATATGTCATTAGAGTTTCCTCTCTCTAGAGGAAAACTGCTTTCTAAATAATGGCAAACATGGACAGGTCCAGATTGCAAGTTGCTTTTGAAACACTCTTTTCCAAAGCAAATGTAGTTTTAGCAATTAATCTCAGTAGTACAGCAGCCTTATTCCCTGGGTACATTTCCCAAGTGGATAAGCTGAGACAGAATCACAGAATCATAGAATTGTTATGGTTGGAAAAGAACTCTAAGATCATCAAGTCCAACCATCAACCTAATATCACAATGTCCTGAAGTGTCATGCCCATGTGTTTCTTGAACATCTCCACGGGCATTGACTACACTATGTCCCTGGGTAACCTATTTCAGTGCCTGACCACTCTTTCAGTAAATAAATTTTTCCTAATATCTAGTCTAAGTCTCCCCTGGCACAATTTCATTTTCTCACTGATATTAGAAAGGAAAGACGAACCCCCACCTCACTACAACCTTCTTTCAGGTAGTTGTAGAAAGCGATGAGGTCTCCCTTCATCCTCCACCTCTCTAGACTAAGCAATCGCAGTTCCCCCAGATGTTCCTCATAATACTTGTTCTCTAGACCCTTCATCCCTTTATCAACTTTGTTGCTCCTCTAGACATAGTCCAACAACTCAATGTCTTTCTTGTAGTGAAGGTCCCAAAACTGAACACAGTATTATGGGTGCAGCCTCACCAGTGCCAAGTACAAGGGCATGATCACTTCCCTGGTCCTGCTGGTCACACTGTTCCTGATACAGGCCAGGAAGCCACTGGCTTTCTTGGCCACCGAGCACATTGCTGACTCATGTTCAGGTGGCTGTCTACCAACACCCCCAAGTCCTTTTTCCTGGGCAACTTTCCAGCCCTTCTGCCCCATGCCTGTAGCATTGCACAGGGCTGTTGTGATGTAAGTGCAGGACCCAGAACTTGGTCTTGTTAAGCCACATACAGTTGGCCTTTGCCCATGGATCCAGACTGTCCAGAATTAGAATAGCCTTCCTATCCTCAACCAGACCAACCTTCCCACGCAATTTAGTGTCATCTTCAAACTTACTGAGGGTGCACTCAATTCCCTTGTCCAGATCATTGATAAAGATATTAAAGAGAACTGACACAAATACTGAGCATTGGGGAGCACCACTTGGGACTGGCCACCAACTGAATTTGACTCCATTTACCACTACTCTTTGAGCCTGGTGCCGCGGAAGGGGTAATTTGCTACTGCTAGATGATATTATAAAAATATTAATATATAGTTTATTAATATTAAATAATTGGAACTCGCACCACCCCGATCACCATTTAATAATAATANAGCCAAGATTTGGCCATATTGGGTGAAGCCATAGGCTTGCTTTATCCTTTTTTGGGCAGATCACGGGCCCTGCACAAGGCAATCGTGTGCACCCTGTTTACTGCAGTGGCTGGACAGACCCCAGACCCCAGACTTAGTGGCACCGGGTCCTTTGTCCCTTTTCCCGCAGTTGCTCTCCCCAAAACAGAAGGAGGGAGAGCAGAAAAATGTCCTGGGTAAGCCAGGGCATTCGCAAGCCTAATTTGGCCTGTTTAGGCCTACCACGAGACCTGGCCATCAAGCCAGTTCTTAACCTGGCAAATGATCCACCTATACAAGCCATAACCAGCCAGTTTCTCCAGGAGGATGCTCTGGATGCTGTGGGAAATTATATCAAAGGCTATGGGTAGATCACATTCCTTATTTCACAATGGCTAATGAGCAGCTACGGTATGGCAGAAATTTTTATGACCTCCATTTAACTTAATCTGCAGTCAGTTATTATTTCTTCAGTGAAATTACTGACTAAAATTTGAAAACAAATGCATTGTTCACTGGTGACTTTACTTCTAGACAGTATGTTGACCTTTGAATGTATTCCTTCTAATTTGTTAGTGAAGATATAAAAATGAGCATCAGAAATAGTTAATCAGAAAGTCCTACTTTTCATCCCCCACCAAATGTCTTTAGGCAGTGTCATATCATTAGCTCAGGTGATACACATGACTGACTATTATGCAAACTTTGTGGATGAAGCAAGAAGAAACAAAAAAATACCCCAAAATTGTAGAAGTGTATAGCAAAGAGAGACTCAGTTATCATGAGTTGTAACCTGAAAGGAAATCCAGTAAAACCATGAGAAAACAAATTGTATGTTGCAGTAGTTCAGTAAAACCATCCTTATGTAGAACTTTTTGTCCCAATGTACTAATTTAAATCACTTCTGTAGATGAAGAAAAAAAACTATCTAGCTTCCTTTATGAATTTAAAGAGAAAAGGCCAAGAGCTGTTCCTTTGTTTGATCCAACGACACAGCGAAAGTCTAAATTATTAAAGTTTTACCATAAATAACAGTCCATGCAACCTTTTAATTTATTTATTTTTAATAGCTTTCAAAACCAGAGAAGGCTTTTACACTGCTATCTGAAAAGGCAATGAGTAAGGATCAAGCCTTTCCTTTTCTGAAATCAAATAGGCTAAGAACTAGTATCTTCTGCACTGGTTGAAGAGAAATGAATTTCAGTGAAGGTGTGTCCTTTACCCTGGCCACAGTCTGATTAAGGAAAAGGTTTGCATTCTGGTGATAGCTGGTAAATGTTTGATCAATACTGCCCATGCTGATGCCTGACTTACCTGCATCTGCTCTGGGGTCTAGTGACTCTTTCTTACACGAGAAAACAACCATATCAAGTTAATTCTCTCTCTTTTCCTCTCTCTCTCTCTCTCTCTCTCTCTCTCTCTCTCTCTCTCTCTCTTAATATTTGAATGAGAAATAGAATTCCTGTCTGGACTTGACAGCTTTTGCCAGTGAAGGCCACTAACCTGAAAGACAGAGAAATCTCCCATCTCATTTTCCCTTCTGCCTGAAGACTTTTCTCCTTTTACTCCTCGCCTCTCTCCCAAACACAATCAGAGTGATAACAGGTTCTTGTCTGGGACTTGTTGGGGCACCCAGCAAGCAGTCAGTCTCACAGTCAATTTTTCAGGTCACCCATAGCACACATATGAACTTCATAGAGGTATGATCTGATCTGCTCAATCTCCCTTCTCTCCTCTGAACATCGGGACGCTTGTTTTGCCTGCAGCATCTGAGTGACAAAAGTAACCAGGCTGTGGAGATAAAACAGAAAATCACTGAGCAAATGAGGTCTCAAAAAGTCCAAGGATTAAATGGAAAACCAGGCAAGAAAAGTTCAAGCTGAGCAGTCAGCAAAGAACCTGAAACATAAGCCCATAGGTTCGTACAACTTTTCTACTTTTATGTTGATGAAATTGACTCATGACTCCCTCACAAGTGAATTTCAGCACAATGAGGCAAAACCTGGCAGAGAGCCTTCCCATGGTGTTCCTGCTCTTGCTCAGCACTATTTCTCCCCTCTCACACGGCACTTTCTGTGAAACACTAAAGCAGGTTCTGGGGAAAGTTTTGAAATGCCGACACAAAGACAAAAACAGGAAATCACCTTCCAAATAATTTTCCTATTTAATTTGATAGAGAAGAGCCTGACACGTAAGGTTTTCAGCCTGCTGGACTCCACACAACTCTGAAAGATTTCTGTGAGAGAGCAGCTAGTTATGTGCATTACTGCAGATGTCTTTCTGACAGTCATACTAGTCATGTATATCAGTCATTGAAGTCTCTTGATAATTTCCACATACGTTGATAGTAGTGTTCTCAATTACATATATATATATAACTACAAGAGGCATGAAAATAAGCAAATAGCTAGGGAAACAAAACATTGGGAATATATGGGATTGAAGTGACAGGACAAAGAGCAATGGGTGGAAGTTGAGGCATAGGAAGTTTCTTGTAAACATGAGGAGGATTTTTCTCACTGTGAGGGTGACAGAGCACTGGAACAGGCTGCACAGGGGGGCTGTGGAGTCTCCCTCTCTGGAGATATTCAAAACCTGCCTGGATGCGTTCCTGTGTGATCTGGTACAGGTGATACTGCTCTGGCAGGGGGGTTGGACTGGATGAGCTTTCAAGATCCCTTCCAGCCCCTGACATTCTATGTATATTCTGAGGTGATCTCATTAGATGTTAAAGAATCCACATTGAATGCTCCCAAACAGTGGAGAAGTTTCAGTTTGAGCTATGCATTATTTGATAATGCTGAATCTAACACAGTCATAAACAATTATTTTCCCATTTTGTATTTGTATAGAGCAATATGACTTTGCTCTTGTATCTGGTGTACATGTTGCACATATACTGCCTTTTTTTGTTTCAGATTTATTATCTTAAAGATAAGAAACCTCAACACCTCCACTTTTTAATTTGCTGTGTGTTAAATTCTCATAATGGTCTGAAAAGCACTAAGTATTCTGTCAAACAAATATAAGGATTTGCTATTTGTCAGCTAAAAATCTGTCATCTCAGCTTCACAGAAGAAATGTTCTGGTTTGTATGAGTTTCTGGTCTCTGTCAGAGCTCTTAGGCACTATGGCAGTATAGATGAATAATGATTGCATCTAATGCCAAATGGCACAGATGCAAGAATAGTTTGTACTAGCTGAGTAGAAAATGGATGGATCCCTCTCACTTTGCAAGGAAAATTTGTTTTCGTAAGAACAGAAACCTCTAGGTTATAATTTTTTTATTTAAAACATAAAATAAAACACCATCAAGAACAAATGTATTTTGGAAATGGCTCAGCAGTGACTGTTGAGAGCCATTTATTAGATATCTCAGATTCCTATCCTTTCCACATGCAGCAGGCTCCCAGAGCAAGGGACAATGGAAACAGAACTCAGCTGCCAAAGAGCCACCACCCCCGGAGAAGTGGTGAGGGCAGGGCAGTGGGCAGCAATCAGGCTGGGGAAGGAGAACCAGTGAAGCACAGCTTTCATGGGATCATAGTGCCAAGGTTGACACTATTTTTTTTTTCTTAATAAATTAAACATTGAATTTGGAAGGTAAATATTTAAATGGGAGGAAATATTGGTTATGTTGGGTTTTTACCAAAAATAATTTTGAAGGATGATTTTGGACTAACCTAGTCAATAAGTTAAGTATATCAATCCTATAGGGATGGTTTGTAATTCTCAGTATCTGGTCAAAGGAAGCAAGAGTCTACGCAGCCACAAAATCTAGAACTGAGAAATTTATTGCTGCAAAACTGCATGCTTCTCCTGGTTCTTACTTGTGGCTGAGTGGTGGTTTTTAGTTGTGGTAGTGGTGTTTTCACCAGAAACTCTGATGTCTTTAGAAGGCCGGAACATATTGCAAATTGATGGGGGTGCCCACTTCTCATTTTATTCAACGGTTAAACAATATTTGATCTTTTCCTTTGAGGTCCAGATCCTGAAGATGAGACTAAAAAAAAAATCTCAAATTTAATTTTTTAAAGTAACACCTTCAGGCCTTGTGATAGGTAAAGAAAACCTGTCAGGGTAACAGCTAATCCTTCCCTTCCCACACATACACAGCCTTTCTGTACACCACAACCTAGAGACACTTTTTAATCTCTAGTTTGTTGAAATCTGCCTCATTGTTTGTCTTTTCAATAACACTTGGCATTGGCGATGATTAATGTTGCCAACATTAATGTTTGCCAGGAAAGATGTTTCTTTCCTCTCTGAAGTGCCAGTGAAGCCTGAAGGCAACTCCTGCTCTAGGGCTGCCTTTCCTCCCCCACCTACGGGGAAAGCATCTAAGGAGGAGTATCGAAATCTTGTGCCACTTTCACAGGAGCAGAGGGACATTTAAAAGCAGGAAGGAAGAAAAAACAGCAGTTTACAATTTTCTCGTGGGTCAAGAAGAACAGGGAAGGAGCCAAGGAGCCTCAAACAGGTTTCTTCATCCTTTTCCGCTCCTGCTGAAATATAACTCAGAAGGTGTTTATAACAGAATCACAGAATCACAGAGTCAATCAGGTTGGAAAAGACCTTCAAGATCATAGAATCATAGAATCAACCAGGTTGGAAGAGACCTCCAAGATCATCCAGTCCAACCTATCACCCAGCCCTATCCAATCGACTGGACCATGGCACTAAGTCCAGCCCCCCTGCCAGAGCAGGATCACCTATACCAGATCACACTGGAACGCATCCAGACGGTTCTTGAATATCTCCAGAGAGGGAGACTCCACAACCTCCCTGGGCAGCCTGTTCCAGTGCTCTGTCACCCTCACAGTGAGAAAATTCTTCCTCAGGTTTGCATGGAACCTCCTATGCCTCAACTTCCACCCATTGCTCCTTGTCCTGTCACTGGGCACCACCAAGAGGCTGGCTCCATCCTCCTGGCACTGACCCTTAAATATTTATAAACATTAATCAGGTCACTCCTTAGTCTTCTCCTCTCCAATCTAAAAAGCCCCAGCTCTCTCAGTCTCTTCTCATAAGGAAGATGTTCAACTTCCTTAGTAATTTTTGTGGCTCTGCACTGGACTCTCTCAAGCAGCTCCCTGCCCTTCTTGAGCTGGGAGGCCCAGAACTGGACACAGTACTCCAGATGAGGCCTCACCAGGGCAGAGTAGAGGGTCCTCGACCTACTAACCACACCCCTTCTAATACACCCCAGAATGGCATTGGCGTTCCTTGCCACAAGAGCACACTGCTGGCTCATGCTCATCCTTCCATCCTCCAGAACTCCCAAGTCCCTCTCCCCTTCAGTGCTCTCCAGCAGGTCAGTCCTCAACCTATACTGACACATGGGATTGTTCTTTCCCAGGTGCACAACTCTATATCTGCCCCTGCTGAACTTCATTCAATTTCTCCCTGCCCAACTCTGCAGCCTGCCTAAATCTCTCTGAATGGCAGCACAACTCTCTGGTGTGGCAGCCACTCCACCCAGCTTGGTGTAGTCAGTAAACTTGCTGACAGTGCACTCTGTGCCCTCCTCCAGGTCATTAATGAATGCGTTGGATAAGACAGGTCCCAGTACCAACCCCTGGGGAACTCCACTAGTCACAGGCCTCCAGCTAGACTCTGTCCCATTGACCACAACTCTCTGACTTCTTTTCTTTAACCAGTTCTCAATCCACCTCACTACTCCATCACCAAGATCACACCTCCTCAGTTTAGCTATGAGGATGCTGTGGGAGACAGTGTCAAATGCTTTACTGAAATCAAGGTAAAGCACATCCACTACTCTTCCACCATCTGTCCACCTGATCATCAAGTCCAACCTATTACCCAACATTATTTAATCAACTAAATTGTGGCACCAAATGCCTCATCCAGTCTCTTTTTAAACACTTCCAGGAACGGTGGCTCCACCACCTCCCTAGACAGCCAATTCCAATGCCAATCACTCTTTCTGTGAAAGACAGAAACCCTAACCCTACCCTGGTGCAGTTTGAGACTGTGTCCCCTCATTCTGTCACTAGGTGCCTGGGAGAAGAGACCAACACCCCCCTGGCTACAACCTCCTTTCAGGTAATTGTAGACAGTGATAAGGTGCCCACTTATCCTCCTCTTCTCCAGGCTGAACAATCCCAGCTCCCTCAGCCTCTCCTCACAGGTCTTGTGCTCCAGCCCCCTCACCAGCTTTGTTGCCCTTCTCTGGACACATTTGAGTATCTCAACCTTCCTTTTCATCTTCTCAGGCTCAGCACTGTACTCCTATGGATTGCCACGAGAGTTGCCATTTTCAGAAACCTGTAATCAGAATAATGTGATTGACCTTCTCTAGGTTGATTCAGAAAATCAGGGCTACCAGTTGGATGCCAGCTGGGTTCTGTCAGTAGTTTGTACCCAGGCTGTGGGTTAAAACATGTCACTTATATTGACACAGTAACATGGATTAAGCTTAGCTCTATACAGGGCAGATCTCTCCCTGCTTCTTCTCAATTTTTGCTCTTCAAGTGAGGTAGGCAGACTGGGAGAGGCATTTTTGGCTGGCTATTTGCAGCTGGATGTTTGACAGCTCTCTATCACCCTCTGTATACCACAGAAGTGACAGAGCAGATTTGAGAATACAGACTATTATTTCTTTTATTGTTGTCCCAAAGGATAGAAAAGTACCCTCTTTGCTTGCCAGCAACTAATAGGTATCAAGTTGGCTGTTTTACCAAATATGAAAACAATTTGCTGACAGAATAGACTTACACCCTAAATGGAGAGAACACACTTTTAGCTGGCAGTCTCCTTGGCGCCCTGAACAAACGAGAGAGTATCGATAGCTACCTTTAGGTTGTTCTGAGTGCTAACTTCTGATTTTCAGGCTGTCTGTCTTTTAAGTCTTGCCCTTCTATTGCTAACGACTGCTCAGTGAGCTAATACTTCTATCAGTCATCCACACTGCCCAGTCTGGAAAGCAGATGTGAAGTTTTTGGTAGCTCAGTCCTTAACCCACTGCATCAGTGTGATCCTGCCACTGAGAATGAAGGGAAGAGGATTAAAGCCAAGTTATTCTGCTGCCCACTCTCATGCTTCAACAGTCTTAAATGGACTAAAAGGGCCTAGATGTGTATTATTTTAAGCAATTGCAGTGTCAGCTGCATTCCAAGTGAGTATGGAGACAAATTTTCCTATTTATCCCTGATGGTATCTTAGTATATTCTAATTTCATATTCTACCTTCCCTTGATTAGAGCAGTTAAGGAACTTGGAAGGAAATGTCAGCAGTACATGAAGGTGGTTTTGAAGTTATATGAAGGTGTGGAGAAGAGAGAGGGCTTAAGATGGATGGGAGGGAATTGCATTCCCTTTCTCCTGCTGCTCACTGCCAATACTCCCCAACCTCACATCTCTGCAGTCCTTTCCTTGGATCCCTCTCTGCTTTGCAATGCTCTTCCACTAAAGAGATGCTTCGGATAGGAAGGGAACTTGTAAGACACTGAAATGTTGCACTGTGATTTACACTGGAACAGTACTCACATTTAGCCCTACAGTACATTTTGGCAGAGGAGCAGGCATGGGACTTGGCCATCGTGGGCTTATAACAAGAACATTTTTTATTCTTATTAAAGTAGTGTGCTGAGTGTGGTTATTCAGGCTATTTGTGGGAAGATTCACCAGCTGTGATATGAGGGCCTGCAAGTTAGGGATTTCATTTAGCTGCCCATGCAAAGGCGACTCACGCACTGCGTGGTTCCTTGGGGTACACCAGGCAGCCACAGCAGCACAGGTCACTTCCAGCTCCAGTCTCCTATCTTCTTCCCCATACAGATATCTTAGAGACCTCAATGGCACTAGACAGCTGTGTGTGGGCAACTGTTCGGAGCCTTTGAGAGCTGAGATTAATATAGTTCCTTTTTCTAGGAATGAATAGCCTACTCCAGAGGACAATAAAGCATCTAAGGGAGGTCAAATGAATTGCCCTCTGGAGGTTCTTATTTTATTTCTGTGGTCATGCCGCAGACTTTAGACTTACAGCTTTCTTGTATTTTGTATAATGTGAGATGAATTTCATGTTGCATCAAAAAGTGGTGCAGGCAAAGTAGATTGCTGTAATTTTCTAGATCTTTCTTTTAGGATCAGATCACAGATCAAAACTATTTACAAACATCTCTTTGCTCTCTTCTGTTTCCCATTCACACATTACCTCTCCATTTTGTGTTTATCTCTCAAGTTCCTTTTTTGACAGCTGCCAAAAGGACAGCTACTGATATCATGCCCTGTGCCACAGCTGTCTCCCAGAGCATCAATTTTAGTCCCCAGGTGAGATTTCCAGGAGGTGAAGAGAGAGCAAGCATTGGTGTGTGCATGAGAGAGCAAGCATACGCTTTCTAGCAACAGCAAGATACGGAAAAGCAGTAGCTGCAATGTTGATCATATCAAGGCAGGGTTACCAGGAGACACCTCACAGCATGGCAGATACATGCCATTTGAGTCTCTTCTACTTCTGGGAGGTAGTGGGTGTAACGTTTTACATCTCTCTCTTGCTCAGACATGAAGGACAAGCAGCCTAACAAGGTCACATTTGTTAGAGGCATGCATATTTCCATCTGCTCAGGCGGATGGCAAGCAAAGTGCCTGGCACAAAACATGATGCTCTCAAAAGGAATTGTTTAAGAGAGAACATCTAGGCAAAGTTAGGAAAACAAGTGGTGGTTAGATACTGTGCTGGTTTGAGGCTAATCATTGATTGTGAAAAGAACCCACCACAGATACTATGCGTTGAGACAGGCACAGATATTTTAAATCTAAGCCTTGTATTTTTATCAAGCAAACCAGCAAAAAGTACTTTTGATTTTCAAAATCCTTATAGTTGTATTGCTTTCAGGGGCACTACTAGCAAAGTAGCAGAAAGGATTTGTGCCTTAGCAGCAATGTACCCTTGCAGTCAAAAGTTCAGATCTTCACTTCTAATGCAGAATCTGCACTGCAAAATGGTTCACGGCTACTGCAGAGCTTTTGTTACACTTGAGTGAGCACTGTTTCATCTGGTGAGTCTTGGATGGGAGGTCCACAGACACATATTGCCAGTTTAGGTTGCAGCTTCAATTTTTTTCATGGTGAACGAGAGAATAGACCTCTCTGAGGTGAAAAGGCACAGTCTGAGAAAACTTGACTCCAAACATCATTTATGCTAAATACCTTTCAGAAGAAAACTATAGTTCTACTTGTTTTGTATCCTTGTCTTAAGGGTCTCCAGAGCATGGAGGTTTCAAAACTTTGAATCTTGCAAAATCTGATCTTTTGGACCTACCATGATAATAAAAATGAAGGTGTCCATTAGGTTCAACATTAAAAACATCTTCGTTAAATATGGATTTGGCTAAACATATTAAACAGCTGACTGTACACACTTAGATAAGGCATGTGGATTGCAAAGGAAGAGTGGTATGTCTAAAAGTAAAATAGGTTATAGCTGTAATTTTCTTTTCAGACTTCCAGAAATACTTAGTAATTCCAGAAATGACATGAGAGTAGAGAATAAGAAAGGCACAGATTAATTTTTCCTTTGAGGAGTCACTAGGATGTGTTTCTTGTTGATATGCAGTTCAAGACAGACCTTACTGTTCCTACTTTCGGTTTTAGTAAGATCGAGGTCAATGGCATTGTCCTCTCTTGGCTCCTGAGAAATGCAGCTCCTACTAGAACACACACCATCATTTTGGATCAGCAGCTGTCTCCTTTCCATAGAATGCTTTCTCCCAAATTTCCAGATTTGGAATTTTTCAACAATACCTGTATCAAAAATACACACTTACTCAACTAATACTTGCTGAGACTACTGTCTGAACAGCAGACAGCAGGAGATATTCCTGGTTCTGAAGCCAAGATCCCTGTCCTCTCTGCCTGCCTTTGCTGTTGATTTCTCAATGGAGGAACAGTATGGCCTGGAAAGAGAAGCTTGACTTTTAGATATTAGAGCAAATGTCAGTGGTACCAGAAGGCAGCCCACTGACACAGCAGCAGCAAATCAGATAAAGTCATACCTTCTGCTAGGAGCTGAGTAGGGATACGTCTCTGTGGCTGGAACAAGCAGGTGGATCATGTAGTGATGGGGTCACCCGCAAAAATAACTCAGCCACACTCTAACTCCTATGGTGGATGGGCAGAGGCGCTGGCATACTAGCAGAGGTCTGAGACCCAGACTGGTGAGCAGGTTCACACAGTGCTAGATAGCACTGTCATCAACATATCCTGGCTCAGTATCTGCTGCCATGAGCACTTCTGTGTTTGGGGATTGGACACAATGGGTGAGGATCAGAGTAACAGGCAGATGGAAGATGCTCATGTAGTCATCTGCTGTTCCTAATGGGTTCCCACAGCCTAGGGATTTCTGAGAGCCATCACAGGAGCTGCAGGAGGGGCAAGGAGTAGCAGCTGTGGGAGAAGCCCTATGCCAGCTGAAATATGCATTTGTCTTCAGAGCCAAGACGATTGGCCAGCACCAACTCAAATGATGCACTATATCATCCTACTGAGAGTTTTCCTGGAAATTTTTTCAGACTCCCAAACAACTTTATTTGCTGTCATTGGTGTAGACTGGCAGTAGGCAGGTTGCTAAAAATTGAACATGACATAAAATTTCAGCCATGCCAGAAAGCAAGATGACATTCTCTAAAATTAAGAAGTTTGACACATATAGCCAGAGAAATTAAGAGCTACTTGACTTAACTCTCTGCAGATGACAGGGTATGGATATATAGTAAGAACAAACTCTTAATGCCTAAAGCAAATGTTTATCTTTTACTTAGCCTAATTAATAGCTAATGACAGACACATGATGGTGGATAACAACTACAAGTCTTAATAAACATCGAAGCCTAGCCCAGCTCCTCCTGCTTTGTTTTGCTCACTTGAAAAGGATTATCAGCAGCAATTCATCACCTCTGAAGAGGGACTGATAGGCAAGAGAGCATTCTCAGAAACTCAGCTCCTAGGCAGGGACAGGAAAGTTTGGCTCTGCACAAGCATCCCCAAGATTAGCAGCAGTAGTAAGGCAGGAATTTCAGGGGCCAGATTTCCCTGCTGTCATGCTGAGGGACTGCCTTAACACACAAGGAAGGGCACTACAGAGTCTGCCTCCAGGATGAAGCAATTTACTCTCCTACTGTTTCTCATGAGGTTGCAGGCACTTTGGGAGGAAGTTCACTATTCTGGACTTGTCTGTTATTTGTTTCACATTTAGCAATGAGAGATCTTGATTTCTTGACCATTTTGAAGGTCTTTAAAAGACTTGAGTATGGGAATAAGTAATATCAAGTAATTCAGAGACCATCACAGTAACCAGGATAATAGGCTGGGCCCAAAGTCGTATGCTTCTCTGGACTGAATTGGTCAGGAGATGAAAAGGGGCAGTAGTCATCTGAGGCCCTGAATGGCAGTTCCTGATCTACACAAAGCTGTTTTGCAGCACAGTGGTAGCCCTCTACATTTGCTGATGCATGAAAGCATGGGACACTGAAGGTGTAAATAAGGAGCATGACTATCATTTAATTGGCTAACAGGGAAATTTCAAAGCAAGGATTCAAACTCATAAGTAAGTCTCATAATTATTCTTCAGCATTAAAAAGAAAAAAAACCCAGGATTTTTTTCGATGGTACATGAGACTATGCTGAAATAGTTGGATTGGGTGATCTTTGAGGTATTTTTCAATCAGGTATATTCTGTGATTCTGGGAAATAATCCAGGCTAACAGGAACCATCTAAAAAAACAGCAGCCATGTTTATTTAAAGAAAATAAACCCAAAATTAATTATTGCAGAACTCTGGATCTGGGCTGCTCAACGGCTCAGTTGTGCTGGGTGCTGTACAAAAACAAAGCAAAAAAGGAGTACTCCAGAAGTCCCCACACAGTTAAATGCCAGCCTGTTCTGCAGTTTAAACTGGCAATAGCCAACCCTGTGTAAGTAATCCTGTGATTTGCATTTGTTTAAAAAGTGTCTCCTGTTATGTGCCCGAGTTAAAATTGTGAGGGAAAGACCTCAGAGGAAAGACTCCTGTCTTCTTTTCCAGGATGTATTGTTTCTTTCTTCCATTTATGCCTCTGATTCTCTTCTGAAGGACAAATTAGAGCTTTATCTGAAAGCTTGTCCACCAACTTATGTGTTAACTGAACAAGCACACTCCCAAACTGTGCTCAAAATAATACTGACCCTATACATAATTCTCCTTAGTATTTTGTTCCCCTAATCACAAGGCTGAATGCTTCTTATTACTTGAGTCTCTCAGGCAGACTGCACATCCTCTTTTCAAGAGAAAAAAAGGCAAAATAAGAATCATGTTAGAACTCAAATGTAGCAGGAGGCTTTTCTTGATCTTTCCTGTTTATTTTAATCATTTCTCCACCTTCCCACACCCAATAATCCTGATGTGAGATATAAATTTTGGGCTCTGTGTGGTGTTACAGACACACTAGACAAGAAACTCTTTTTGGGGAAAAGTCCATTTATAGGACTCCAAATTCCCTGACCTCCTCTGTCAACCTGCCACACTGATTTTTCTTCTGATCTCTTGAAAGTGGATGGCTGCAAACAGAGAAATTTAGTCTGAAACCATCTGATCATGGCAGATCAGGGCACCATTCCCATAATGCAGGTAGCATTGGCAGCCCATCTAACTTTCAGGCTACCTTGTACCTACACTGCTTATCTCTATTTCAGACAGACTGAGCTGGTAAATGCCACAATCATATCAGCACTGGATTTTTTTTTAATGATAAGTTAACTCATCCCTTTTTCTTTATATATGTTCTTCATAATTTTTTAAAGTATTTTTGTATATATTATATAGCTATACATATTCTTTATATTTCTTTCTTTGATAGTCATGAAAAGTTATTGATCCCTCAGGTACATGGTCACTGGGGGTGCTCAAGGTAGCATTTCTGGATGCAGAAGGCAGGGCAACTGAGGCAGCTAGAGAGCATGACAGACTGCTGTAGATAGACTAGGTTACAGCAGCCAACTTAAGAAGCAGTACCTGTTGTCCCAAAATCAGACAGATTACTCTGATAGACTAGACCAGGGTCACAAACACTCCTGCAAGTTCTTTCATTTGTCTGTGGGAGTGAAGTTGCACATATGCCATATGTGACCTGCTATATCTCTCAGGTCTCCTCACACTCTTGCTCCTTGTCATGTGTCTGTAGCTATAGCTTCAATTTTAAAGTGCTAAAGAGCTATAACAGGCATTTCTGTGATGCATACATACGTCCAAAAGCATGGGCTCCATAGTTGTTTATTTATAGGCTGCTAGGTGTGCTTGGCTCCTGCTTCTGAAACAGGCACTTCCCCATCACAGGTGTGACCACCAGGACCCATGCTCAACTCATGTAGTTAAGGTTTTTGACTCCTTTATGCCACTTCCTTAATAGAACTTCTGAGGATTCTTAAATCACCATTAACCATGACCCATGCCCACGGGTGAGGGGGAGACATGGTAGTGCTGCTGTGACCAAAGAGGCAGGATCATGCACTTCTGACCTGGGCTAAAAAACTGCTGCTGGGTGCACCACCCTGCTGCAGAGAGCCAACTACCTCTTTTAAAAGGTCTGTGGCCAGATGTGAACAGCTCAGTGGTTCCCCACAGTTGCATCATTCAGGGTACCTCAGAATGTGATTAAAGTCCTCATCAGGCTGAGTATTGGTAACTGAAAGAGAGCAAATGTTTGAGTTTTGCTGGGACAAATTATTCCAAATTATGATGCCTGTTTGCCTTAAGTCCCCTGGGTCAGAAAAAGATTTAAACATATGTGAATGTCCATCCTGCCCAAGACACACCATAAGCAGGTACAGTTCTCAGAACTGAGCAGAGATGTAGGTATCTTCCTGTGGCTCTGAGGTCACAGGCTTGAAAGCCAGGGCAGAGAGCTTATCCCAGAGGGCAAGTGGAGTGGGCATAGATCCAGGTACCAAGAATATAATGAGCCCACCTAACATATTTCATCCCACTTCCTTTACTCCTCCAGACTGAGGGTGCCTCTTGCCCACTGTGACAGGGGAAAGATGCAGATTGAATCTCACAGACAGGATGGAGGAAGGGTAAGATGCATGACAGCAATGACTCTTGTGGGGAGAAGCCTTTCCTCAGTGCAGTCTGTCCATGTGATGGCTACATTGCTACTTACTAAACCTTCCCTGCATGTGGCTGCATAACACAAAACCCAGTGCCAGCTTCAGAGAGATGAGCTGAAGAAGAGGAGCCTCACCATGACTCCTGCAGGCTATGCACCAGTCTTCCATTCAGAGATGGTTTCAAGAGCTGCTATCTCCAACGGCAGGGCCTTCTCCTGTCCCAGAGATTGGGCTAGTTTATCACTGCAGAAAAAAAACTACAGCCGATCTACAGGACACCTGGCTGGGACTGGGTGAGCCTTACATAGGGAAAGAGGCCACCACAGCCTGCAGGGACGGCAGTGACGTGAATGCAGAAGGAGGGCATCCTTGCAAGGAGCGGTGCCTGCCAGTCTTACAAGCTTGTGGCAGCATTTTCCTCTTAAATCCTGATTGACTCAGCCTTAAAGGCTCAGCCCAGGCAAATGTGTGATACAGGAGGACTCCTTGGGGCAGCTCAGGTAAACTATGTGCTTTTTATAACCTCTCCTTTTAATGCCTTGTTTTAAAAGTCTGTTAACTTACCATATAAATCACATTTTTTATATAAAAAAGTGAGGCAGATTTTAATTTAAAAATGCCTGGAAATTCAGACTTTGATTACTGTCCTTACTCTGTACTTCAAATTAAGGGTGGGCTATTAATGGGAACATGGGAATTCCTGAGTAATGCAGTTTAAGATGCATGCTTTCAGCCATTTAAACATAAAGGACCAGATTCTCATTTATACAAAAGCCTTGAAGTGGTAGAAAATAATATTTAAATCCTCTTTCAGACCTAAATATTAAGAGTAATTTTTATATTATGTCTAATCCAATCTAATCTTGCAAAAGATGGCTGAGTGCATTTAGTACAAAGTATTTACATGATAACAGATAAAGTGAATACATCATTTTGCCAGCGATTAAAAAATACTTAATAATTCCAGTAGGAGCACTCAGCTCTAAGAGCTGCTTTCCATTTCAGTGAACTTTCTGCTATGGAGAGGAAAGAAATTATTCCTTCACATGGCTGAGCATCAGATTTCTTTGAGCATGAAAGCAGGCTTGTAAACCGTCGGTGTTTATGGTTGCTTGTCTCCAGCAGGAATGTTTTCTGACATGCAAATAACCTGCCATCTACTAGCAGGCTTATTTAAGCAGCTCTGCTTTAAAACCTTCTTCTCAAGTCTGTGTCATCCTAGCTCAGCATGTGCACAGATCAGCTTCGTTTTGAGAGGCAGTGTTGTAGTTCCTTTGATGCTGTGCTGGTAAAGCTGTGTGAAAAGAACCGAGTGGCAGAAGGGAAAAATTGAAAAAAGTATTTGTGGATCGCAGGAAGACTCTCCTGTCCCTCTCTGTCTCTGAATTCAGCTCTGAAAACAATCTCTGCTAATCCAGAACACCAGGGGCTGACTTCCAACTGAAGGGTGACTTGGAGACTTTCTGAACTAATTTCTGCAGCTAATAGTCGAGGCTTCATCTTGTTATGTTTTAGCAGTATTCACTGTTTAAGCAAGTGAGAATGTTCAAATATATGAGGATGTCCTCATACTTTCAGATAAGCTGAATGATGGTGCTGTACATGATGCCTAAGGTGACACACTTAGATGTTGATATTTAAACTGTAGCATCTGCATGCCCTCAGCTGGTATCCTGCCTTTTGTATATGTGTACATCTGACTTTACACCCCAGGAAATAATTACTGCATTGCACTGCCAAACTCACACCATAAACAAATCCACTTAAGTGTCTGTCAGCTCAGGAATAACCTCAAGCTGAAGCCGGAGACTCCTTCTCTATTTGAAATACTTAAGAGACAATGCTGCTTTTACACACTCACTCGGCAGAGAAGTGTGGGTGAAGGGTTTCCCTCAGCCCATCACATTGCTGACCAGGACAATGATTTCCACATGTGACAACCCTGCTGCAGGATCCAGCTTACAGAATCATAAAATCATAGAATGGGCTGGGTTGGAAGGGGCCTTCGAAGGTCATCCAGTCCAACTCTCTCTGCAGCAAGCAGGGGTATCCTCAACTAGATCTGGCTGCCCAGAGCACTGTCAAGCCTCACTTTGAATATCTCCATGGATGGGGCCCCAACCACCTTCCTGGGCAATCTATTCCAGTGTTCCATCACCCTCATAGTAACGAACCTGTTCCTAACATCCAATCTAACTCTACTCTTCTCTAGTTTGAAGCCATTGCCCTTTGTCCTATCACTGCAGGCCTTTGTAAACAGTCTTTCTCCATCTTTCTTGTAGCCTTCCTTCAGGTCCTGGAAAATCCCCAGAGCCTCGTCTTCTTCAGGCTGAACAACCCCAACCCCCTCAGCCTGTCCTTGTAGCAGAGGTGCTCCAACCCCCCAATCATTTTTGTTGCCCCCCTCTGGAGCCAATCCATCAGGTCCACATCATTCCTGTATTGAGGGCTCCAAAGCTGGATGCAGTACTCCAGGTGAGGTCTCACCAGACCAAAGTGGCAGAATCACTCTCTGGATCTGCTGGCAATGCTGCTTTTGTTGCAGCCCAGGATACAATTTGCCTTCTGGGCTGCATGTATACAGTGGCTTCTCATGTCCAGCTTCTCATCCATCAGCACCCCCAAGTCTTTTTCCACAGGGCTGATTTTTATCACCTTCTCCTCCAGTCTGTATCAATAATGAGGATTGTTCTGGCCCAGGTGCAGGACCCTGCACTTGTTCTTGTTGAACCTCATGAGGTTCACCCGGGCCCACTTCTCCAGCTTGTCCATGTCCCACTGGATGACATCACATCCCTCTGGTGTGTGAACAGCACTGCTCAGGTTGGTGTCATCTGCAAACTTGCTGATGGTGCACTCAATCTCACTGTCTATATCATTGATAAAAATATTAAACAGCACAGGTCCCAGTATGGACCGCTGAAGGACACCACTTATCACTGTTCTCCATCTGGAATTCAAGCCATTGAGCACTACCCTCTGGATGTGACCTTCCAGCCACTTCCTTATCCACTGAACAGTCCACCCATCAGCTTGGCCAGTAGGATGTTGTAGGGGACCGTGTCAAAGTCCAGGGAACCTTGCAGAAGTCCAGATAGATCATATCCATAGGTTGTCCCTTATCCACTGACATAGTCACTTTATCATAGAAAACCATTAGGTTAGTCAGGCAGGATTTGCCTCTAGTAAAGCCACACTGGCTGTCTTGAATTACCTCCATGTCCTCCATGTGCCTTAAGTCACCTTCTCTCTCTGTTCCCACAGTAATCAATCCAGATGTAAAAATAAACAAACAAACAACAAAAAAAGGACAACAAAAAGAAAAAACCCAAAGCAAAGTAAAAAGCCAAACAACCCACAAATGAAAAACAGGGGGGGAAATGGAAAAAAGACACCTTTTTTTTCATCCTAATAGAGAAGGTAGTTTGTGGGCAAGAATGCACAGCTGAGACAGGGCAAGGCAATAGCTGCCCAAGACACCTGATAATAGTAAGCTACAAGGTGGCTGCCAGATGACACATTACAACTCTCCAGATGGCAGTGTGGGGTGAAGGGAGAGAGAGGAGAGAAAGGCGGAAAGAAAGGTCAGGAGGGAGAGGACTTTTACCTATCTGGAGTTTGGTTCTGGACAAAGTAGGATGGCTGAGACCCTCTTTCTTGGGCAGTTACATGTTTCCTTGGTCTGTGGAGGCTCTGCGGTAAAATATGATTTACCTGGGGATCTGAAGGAGCAACTTTCAAGTGCCCTGCACTCCAGTCACACCTGCACAAGAATTAGCACTTTTGCCATGATGCAAAAATAACGGAGTGGATCTTTTGAGAGGCAGCTAATGTTATAGGACTTTTCTGAAAGGCAGCCATGGCAGCATTGCATAGCTGAACAGCAGGCTCCCATAAATAATTAGTAATGAAAATCTCTGCCTTGCCTCTTATCTTTGTTGCTGTGGCTGGAATGCAACTCACAACTATCTATGATTACATTTCATGCGTCACTAAAACCACAAGGTGTATTTTTTACACGCCTGATGTTCACCCTCCACCCACCAGTGCTGCCCATAAATCTCCTTTTGTTCCGAAGATGCTAGGGCCCACTGGCAAAATCTGAAGCCATGCAAAGTACTTGCTGGAAATTTTAATATATTGTTAAAAACAGGAGCTCTTCACAAAAGAGACATCTGACATTTCTAAGAAGTGTTTGGAGAGCTAGAGTATCTGGGCAGTGTCTGTCGTGAGTGCGACGGAATAAGTGATTCAGAATAGTCTTTTGCAGCAGGATGCAGTTTCAGCAAGGACCTTGCTTCACTGAAAAGGGAGATGCTGTTATAAATTAACCTCAACCAGCCTATGTTTATTACCAATGTTAGCAGTTTTTATAATAATAGCAATAACAATGATAATAATAACAACAATAATTAATCAGTGCAGAGTGGCCTGCTCGCAGCAGGCTCACTGCCCCACAGTATTACTTGCCTGTTTACTGTGCTGTGCAGTGCAGGATGCCTAAAAGTGACTTCATCTTAAAGGAAAAACATAAAGGAAAGACAAAAAAACCCAAACCAAATAAAACAGCCCAAAACAAAAAAACCCAAAACAAACCCAAACCAACCAATCATGCAAAAAAAACCCAAAACAAAACAAAAAAAAAACCCCAAAACCCACAACCCCAGACAAACCAAAGAACCCCATAGAAATAAAAAAACATCTCTGTGTGTTTTTTAAGACTGCAAAGTCTGTGTAGGCTATGAAAACATGTACAGTCTAAGCAACAAAATAATAATTGAAAAAAATAACCCCCCTCAGACAATCAAAACCAAGAGGTTTTCCTTAAGTACACAGCAGTGATCCTAACCAAAGCCAGGCACATTGCTTAGGGCAGAAGCTTTTTGTGCCACGCAACAGACCATTCCCCAAGGGATCAACATCATTTCCACAGATAACTCACTTGCCTGCATACACCTACAGTCTGGCAAAATGGTTTTGTTCTGAAAATTGTTTAGGAACCCAAAATTATTTGACGTTAAGGAATATTTTGCTCAAAGTGGTCCCACTGCCAGCTTGTTGATAAATCACAGTACTCCAGCAAACGGGTTGCAAAATCTTTGCTTAGGAAATTACTGTTATTCTCACCTCTACCACACTGATGCAGGTAGTACTTAAAGAAAGACATCATGATTATTTTGTCCAAAATGGACAGCATTAATGCTGTAGCAAGAAAAGTAGAATCATTTTTCTGCCATTTAATGCAGAGATCACAACAGCCCAGACTGATAGCAGGGAAGGGAAGATACAATGTGACTGAGGATGAGAAATGTCCCTTGATCAGACTTGCATCTTCTTTTGTGCTGTGATGTGTGTGTATGGGCATTTTTCATAATAACCAGTACCAAGAAGAGGAACTTTTTTGCATGGAAAGAAAAAAATCTCTTCTTGCTTATCTTTGCATGTTTCTACTTGTGCTGCTAACACTTGTTGCTGTCTCTTAGCATCTGTGGTACCACTGGCCATGATGTGTTTCATCCCTTTGGGCTTTACCACACCATGGATGGATGGATCCTTAGCTTTATTCAAAATTAGTCAATTAGCTATAGAAATGAACATAGAAGAGCGTTCACATTGCCTAACCAAACCTGCCCAGGATGTGTCTCCCTTCCTAATCCACCTCTGCTCAGCACCCTCCAGGGTCTCCACTAACCACTGATAGATTGAGCTAAAGGCTTGAGTCAAACATGAGTGAAAACATTGAAACACTTCAGGAAGTTGCTATGGGTGTTTAAGAACAAGATAACGTTTTGTCAGGACATCTGTCAGAAATGGTATGTCTGCAACTGATCTTGCCTCAGAGCAGAGGATTCACCCCTGCTTTTCTGTGTCTCTGTGGTATTCAGTGAGTCCCAGCATCAGGAGGAGGAAAGATGGAGGAAGCCACAGAGACCCTGAATTTATCAGAAAGCTACAAAATCATGGGGGAAATAAAAAAAAAAAATTAAAAAAAAAAAAAAGTTCATTAAAAAAAAAAAACAGCTTTGGGGAAATGCAAAAAATATCACAATTTTAAATTTTGAAACTTGCCTGAAGCATCACTTCTGGAAAAAACAAGCTGCTATAATGCATAGTGACTTGATGAGAGGTTTTCCTGATAGGCATGTGATCCACCCACGGGTCCTGAGAGAACTGGCAGAAGAAGTTGCTAAACCGCTGTCCATCATATTTGAAAGGTCATGGCAGACTTGTGAAGTTCCTGCTGACTGGAAAAGGGCAAACATAACACCCATCTTCAAGAAGGGAAAAAAGGATGACCATGGGAACTACCATGGCAAGATCTAGGAGCAGATCCTCCTGAAGGCTCTGCTAAGGCAAATGGAAAACAAAGCAGAGGTGATTGGTGGTAACCAGCAATGGCTTCACCAAGGACAGATCTTGCCTGACAAATTTGGTGGCTTTTTATGATGAAGTCACAGCAACAGTGGACAAGGGAAGGGCAACTGATGTCATCTACTTGGACCTGAGTAAGGCATTTGACTCTGTCCCACATGACATTCTGGTCACTAAACTGGAAAAACATGGACTTGATGGGTGGACCACTTGCTGGATAAGGAATTGGCTGGATGGTCGCACGCAGAGAGTGGTGATCAAGGGCACAATGTCCACCTGGAGACCAGTGACAAGTGGCGTCCCTCAGGGGTCAGTGCTGGGACCAGTGCTGTTTAACATCTTTGTCAGTGACATGGACAGAGGAATCGAGTGCACCCTCAGCAAGTTTGCAGATGACACCAAGCTGTGTGGCACAGCTGTGCTAGAGGGCAGGGATGCCATCCAGAGGGACCTGGACAGGCTGGAGAGGTGGGCCCAGGCCAACCTCACGAAATTCAACAAGGCCATGTGTAAGGTCCTGCACCTGGGTAGGCACAATCCCAAGCACAAATACAGGCTGGGTGGTGAATGGCTGGAGAGCAGCCCTGAGGAAAAGGACCTTGGGGTCTGGGTTGATGAAAAGCTCAACATGAGCCTGCAGTGTGCGCATGCAGCCCAGACAGCAACCGAGTCCTGGGCTGCATCAAGAGCAGCATGGCCAGCAGGGCAAGGGAGGGGATTCTGCCTCTTTACTCTGCTCTTGTCAGACCCCATCTGGAGTACTGTGTGCAGTTCTGGAGCCCCCAGCAAAGAAAGGACATTGAAGTGCTCTAACAGGTCCAGAGGAGGGCTACAAAGATGATCAGAGGGCTGGAGCAGCTCTGCTATGAGGACAGGTTGAGAGAGTTGGGGCTCTTCATCCTGAAGAGAAGGCTTCAAGGAGACCTTATAGTAGCCTTCCAATATCTGAAGAGGGCCTACAGGAAGGCTGGGAAGGGACTATTTACAAGGTGTTGCAATGACAGGATGAGGGGTAATGGCTTAAACTGGTAGAGGGGAGATTCATATTAGATGTTAGAAAAGGGTGCTTTGCAGTGAGGGTGATAAGACTGGAACAGGTTGCCCAGGGAGGTTGTGTATGCTTCTTCCCTGGAGGTGTTCAAGGCTAGGTTGGATGAGGCGTTGAGTGACCTGTACTAGTGGGAAGTGTCCCTGCCTATGGTGGGGGATTGGAACTGGATGATCTTTGAGGTCCCTTCCAACCCTACCATTCTATGATTCTACAATTCTATATCCATTCTCACTAGAAAACAATGCTAAGTGAGGAGAGGAGTGTTTGGGGTTTGTGACAAGTTTCAGTGCCTTTGTGAAAAAGCCTGGTTAGAGGTTTTGTCAAACCTTGTCCTGAGCTGTGCCTGGCACAATCTGCACCAAACACAGTTTATGTAGTCACTGTAAGTTCTTTACCCTTTGCCTCGAGTATTTGCAAAGTATGGTCTGGGAAACAGAGTTAGTCTGGCTCATAGCAGTTCAAAAGAATTGTAGGGTTTACAACAGTTCTTACAATCTGAGCCTCTACTGCTCTGTGTCTGCATGTGGGACTATTTTTATGGCCAAATCCTTATCCGGACTCTTTAATAACCTCAGTGCAAGAGTTCACATCAATGGTCACCTAAGTCTGTAGTTTATCCATCTGCATCAGCCAATGTCTCTTCTATTAGGCTGCCTATAAAAATGTGTTTTCTAAGGTTGTTTTCATATCAGAGAATAAAATTTGAAGGCCGATAGGGTTAAAAGAGAGATGGCCTAGGCCAAATGGATGGTTTGGTGACTAATCAGAGAAATGATGTAGAGTTCTCTGGCTGGACCCGAAGTAGATGGTGAATTATCCAGAGACTTGTGGTATTACCAGGTAAAGTGTCATGCAATTACAGAGTCATTCCCACAGAGCTCCATGTGAAATTATGTTATCAAGAATCATGAGAAGGACCACAACTGTGATGTTTAACTTCATTTGTAGTGAGGAGCCAGACTCCTCCTCCTTTTTGAGAAGAGTTTCAACTATATCATCAGAGAGACCTGTTCATTTTATGGAGAAACAAGGAAAGGAAGAGGACTACTTACAGAGCTCTAACATTCAATGCTTGTAGGATGTGTGAGTTTTCACCCTGAGTGTAAGGCAGGATGTTCACACTTTTTACCACGTTACATTCAAGGCTTGATTTAGAGACCTTGGAAATTTTCCATTGACTGAAGTGGAGTCTGCCTGGAGGGGTAAATATAAACTGATTTTTTTTACCATAAAGATCCAGGAAAATAGTTCAGACAGAGCAGATATTGATAGGGTTTGAATTTTGCTGGGTTTTTTGTTGTTTGTTTGGATTGTTCTTCCCCACAGTAGCTCACAGAATCTAACATCTGGATTATTTTTAATGTTACATATTTCTTCTTGTGATTTCTAAGGAGAACAGCCAGCAGGGCCTTTGGCTGTGGGGCTTGGCAGGAAGCTGAAATGGAGCAGCAGTAGCTCCTGCAGAGAAATCCCCTAATCTGGCTGGCAGATGGATCTCCCAAAGGCCCAGATAAAATGGGGAACACTGGGGCATGATCAGGTTGTGGAGTCACACTTAAATGTCCTCTCTCCAGAGCTATGCCAAGAAAAGGCTGCCATGAGGGAAGGAAGGTGACTAGGAGCTGGTGCAATGGCAGCAGGTAAGAGAGTAACCCCTGAGCCCATAGATTTGGCAGCAGAGTTCTCAAATCCATTGTAGTCCTTGTGACTATCTCAGAGACTCATGAGCAACCTCCAGGAAAGTTAGAAGTTTGATTGGGCTAATGTGAGCCATGTTTCTGTTTAGTTTGAGCCTGGGCCAAATTCAGTCTTAGTGCTCTGGTTTGTGTTCTGACTGAACTAAGCTTTGCTTTTCCATTTTTGAGAGAGCCCAGAGAGCAGGATCCTGCTGTGAAAGTCCTATCAGCCAAGCTGCTGATGTGAAGCAAAAGTCTTAACATTTGTTTCCTTTCACTCATATTTGTTTTCTTTCACATCCTTTTTGGTTTAGGAGCACAAAGACACATTTAAAAGGAACATACACCCTAAAAATAACATCTTCAGAACAGTTGGAACATCAAGATTTTTACTTTTCCATTATTACTTTAAGCAGCCCTGCTTTATGACCTGGCTTTGGAACTGAAATTATGCAACTGATCATGCTTTTACATGCAAAAGCAGTTTTCACACCTTACTACTTGTAAGGCAAAATGCCTTTTAATGTCTTTTCTGCTAATTAACTGCTATAACTTCCTCTTGTCAGAGGCTCTTTTTAATATGTGTCAATAAAACCATTAAGCATTATGGTCTTTTATTCTAAGTATGTAAGGTAAGGAATAAACAAGTGTAATGACTCCGCTTTATTCCCGGCTTCAACTGTGTCCCTCCAAATACCAGACCTGCCCAGGGAGGAGTTGCCAGGAGGGCCTAAGGATGGGGATACCCCTCAGTAGAGCTGAAGTAGCTGGGGGGATAGAAAAGAAAGTTATTGATTGCTACAGTCATGTCACAGGTTTCTCTCTTGCTAAAGTGAAATGCAAAGCCCTGAGGTGTAGTCCCCTGACCCAGGATAGAGAGGACTGATAAACCTAGTGGCTATTTCAGAAAGGGAGAAAGCTGTGCAGCTGCCACAATGCTCCCTTGCAACTTTCCTCTTCCTCACAGGAGTTCTTCAGTCTGAGTGATGTGTCATTAAACATAGTGTTAGTAAAATAAAAAGAGTAAAAATAAAAGGGGACAAAAGACTCCTTAGCTGTGGTCAATCTCTAAGCATCTCCATGATCTAGATGTTGTGAACAATAAATACAACTCTTGCATTCTCTCTTTTGCAAATGGCCTTGTTTAAGTAGTATCAAGTGCTGACCAGGCTAATATCAATAGTGGGTGTTAAGAGAATGCACACAAACACACTGGGAAATAACAAATGACCTGGAATGTGCTCTTGGATGCTCAGTTTAAAATAAACATTTACAGATTGAGTTCTTCAGTAGTCCATAACAGGATCAGCCTAGATCCATCAGCTTGGATAACATTGAACACTGCCCTCACTATTCTTGCACTGCAAGCTGTCTCATTATTCCTAGCTAACACAATTATTTGTGCTCATATTTTCCACACAGTCTCAATACAACACTCATACATTTCAAACCAATAGTTTAGCTACATTATAGCAACTGGGGGCGCATTTCAGTTCCAGCAGTATCTGAGGCAGAGATGCTGAGGATAAATGAAGTGCTTGTGCTTTCAGGGAAGTGGATAGGCCATTTTCTGTGAAGAAAAAGCTTTCAGAGAAGTGAATTACGTTAGTATCTGAATCCTTTGGAAATCATGTTCCTTCCACAAGTTTCAAGTTGGACATTCCAAGATGGAAGCCGTTAAGCTCACTTGTGGAAACTTTGCCTTGTGCATGCAATGAGAGTTGGGTCCAGCTGTTCCTCTGTGATAAAGTATCTATATGGTTTAGACATCTTCTGTGCAGCCAGGCATGCCAAGACAGCACAGCTCCCTCCAGGAAGCTCCAGTTGCCCTTCACTTTTACTAGCCACCCAAAGAGCAGTGTTAGATTTCTATGTCAACACAACACAACAATTTCTATGTCAGTCACAAGCAGTAAAACCAGCAAGAACCAATGACAGATTAAAGCAATTTAGAGGCAGCTCTTTATTACCATCAAAAGAAAAGAATTAGACCATTATCAATGTGAAGCACCCCATGATGGAACAACTAAATGGGTCAGACAGCCATGCATAGGAAAGGGAGGTACTACCTGGGTGCAGGATTTGTCATTGTATGCACAGGAAGGAAAAATTGAGAACTGTATAAGTTTTCTTAAAGGAAGTTTTCAGGGAACTGTGGAAATGTGTGAGCCTCAGTAAGTAATGTTTACAAGGACAAGACATAAACATTGAATAATCAGGATGAACTGGGTGAATAAAAACCACAAGGAAATAGATGGGAAAAGGAGGTAAAAGGAATCAGTCGACTGAATCCTGTACTTCATCACCATCTAAACTGTGTTCTCGCTTAATCTTATTTTTAACTGGCTTCTTTGAGGGTACACTCTCTGTCCTGAGATATTTCGTGTGACTGCTACCAAGATTCTGACCAGACTAGTGGAATTAGATAGTACTAAACCACAAACATTTGTGTCTCCCATATATAGAGAAGTACAGGAGCTAGGTGCCAGCTAGAACATAGAGTGTCTATGATCAGCTCTGTCGGGGAGGGGTAATTAGGTACTGCGAGACGATATTATAAAAANAAGATAGCCAATCAAATGGCAGTTACCCAAGATTTTGCCATATTGGGTGAAGCCATAGGCTTGCTTTATCCTTTTTTGGGCAGATCACGGGCCCTGCACAAGGCAATCATGTGCCCCCTAGCAACCACAGGTGATGGACAGACCCCGGACCCCAGACTTAGTGGCGCCAGGTCCTTTGTCCCTTTTCCCGCGGTTGCTCTCTCCCCAAAACAGCAGAAAAACATGTCTGCACAAGCCAGGACATGTACAAGCCCAAGAGGCCTGTTTAGGCCTACCACGACAAGCTCCTGAAGTGATCCATATATTGTGTGTATGTCCCAGCAGTGAGCTTCAGTCCTGATCTCCCATAAAGGAGGAACAGGATTGGGATGGCTGTCCATAATGTTCATGTTTGTGTGAGTGCTGACTGTACCATTAAAGGCACTGTCTCCTCTTTGTGCTGATCCATGTGACTGACTATACATTTTGTGTGCATGTGTGTGCTTGGCTATTGGGAATACATGCTCAGCCTCCCTACAGGCTGGATCCATGAACATGGTGCTGCAGCAGTCTCACCTAAATCCCAACACTCACTAGACTCAACCATTCCTAGCACCATGAACTTCCGGAGACTCCATGTTGAGGCTCCTTCCTAGCTTTCCAAAGACAGACTGTGTCCCAGGAAGACTTTCTTTTCAAGTGTCATTATCAGCTTTTAAACTGTCCCATGCAACTTAGGGAGAAACAACTGGTTACCTCTGTATCTTTTCTAGAACAGTCCAGCAGCCTCCATTATTGAATCTTCTCCTCTTTGGTAATGGAATGATGGTGGTTTGCCAGTTATCCTTAAATCACTCCAACCACTAGACAGGCTTGAAGATAAAGTAAGGAATGAATTTATTCAGGAATCCAAAGATCAACAGTACAATCTCCTTATTTAGAGACAGCTGTGCAAAAATAAAAGAAAACTTACAGCTGCAGACAGCTTATTCTCTGTTCTCTGTTTTATCCTGTTAAAACGCACTCAGCATGTTTACATATTTTTCAACTGGAAACCAGTCTTTAATCAAGACCTGGTCCATTAATTTCATTGAAAGGATCTTTATTCAGACATATGTATGTCCTTCCATATCTCACTTCTCCCCTAAGATGTTTCACGTCCCACTTACACCTCTGTCATTTGTCTCATCACCTGATGTGAGAAGGGTTGCTGCCTGCTGGATAGGTGAAATCCTCTGCCCAGACAGAAAAAAAAATAAAATTGTCCTGGTGATTACTTTAGTGCATGCTGACTATGAAGGAAAACTTCTCCTTGAAGGAAGAGTAGGATTCAAGCCTTCTTGCATCAGTTCTTCATGTGTTTTCAACATCAGCTGTTAGGTATATATATCCAGAAGCTAACAATCATGGTATAAACAGTGATTCAATGTGTAAACCATGACAATGCATGTACTTAGATGTAGGCAAGAACTATGGGTAAGCAAATAATTTCAGGCTGACAGCAACACAAATATACTTGGCATGAAAAATGCCCCTGTAATAGCCCATGAGGGTCTTTTCTTCCTTTGAAGGTAAGGTTGTACTAGATGAGAGATTTGGGAAAAATATTAAAACCAAAAGTAATTTATAATACTCCATATTGTCTTAACTCAGTTTTACTTTCTATCTATTCTCCCATATTCAGGACCCATGTTAGCCAATGCTTTGCAACAAGCAGTCCCTGTGTTTATGCCTAGGTGAGCTTCTACCGATGCTCTTCTCTGGCTCTGCACAAGCCATCCTGGAAACCTCCTGCAGCTTTGCAGAGAAACAGGCACCCTCTGTGCTGTTTTTATACCCAGCTGCAGATTAAATGGAGATGCACATCTCTTCTGCAGCACCCAGATTTTTCTCTTTTTAAAAGGTGTAGCTTTCCTCAACCTATTTGATCTTGTTAATGAAATCATTGTATTTCTATACAATTTAACATTTGTTTTTCTAAAAAACTGATCTCTAGAAGGCAAAGTTGTCTCCAGAGCCCTTCTTGTGTACACAAGGTTAGATCAGGACCGAAGCAGGATCAGAGAGCCCACATATCCAGGCTATGGCATTGTTTTAGGATTTTTTTGTGATGACACGCAGAGATGAATGCCCAAAAGCATTTGAGCATGCAAAGCAGAGATAGCAACTTCTATTTCTTTCTGCTTGTCCATCTGCCTTTGTTCTAGACTCTTCAAGGACAGGAAGTCTTTCTCTTTTCATTGCTTTAGATTTGGCAACTATTGAACTTCCTTAGGTCCGAGCTCAATTGCAAACCATCATTGATGCCAGTGGCTCATGCAGGGTCTCAGAAAAATGCTGCTTTCTTTATACACTCTCTCATAGGAGCACATTCTTCCTAAGAGATAGAAAGAAGCAAGAAACACTGCTGTCTGTTGAGCAGGAGCCAAGTTTAGTGTAATCAGAGATCAAAGAGAAGTGCAAACCTCTCTTCTCCATCTTGGCAGAGTGCTTTCCAATGCTTGTGCCCAAACATTAAACAGCAGATTTGTTTACAGAAGTATTTTCCAAGAGATGCTTGAGTTACACTCAGCAGCTGCCCTTATCACTGGTGCTGGGCATACCTTGAGTGTCTGGGTGATTTATTGATTTGAACTGCTTCCTGTGATGCTCTGTTTGAGGGGCAGGATCATGCTCTACCATGGCAGAGGAGCTGTAAAACAACAGCTGAAACAGATGGCTTCAGCTCCCATCTTGGTTTGGCATGCCCTGACAAAAAGATGCCAAATGTGCACTTGTGCAGGGCTTGCTGGATGAGGAATAACACAAGAACATTTGTGAGCTGCAAATGAAGAGGGAGATAAAGATAATCAGGGAGATGTGGAGAATGAAGTGAAAGGGGAAAAGTGCAGGTGTTTTGAGGAAACACCTATAAATCCTCTAGAGGAAGGTGGCAGTGGCCAGGAATTTAAGAGGATAGTTAGCAGACCATGCTGCAGGTGCCTAGGGCAGAAAGGAAGCATGGCAGAGATGTGTAGTTCCAGCTCTAACAGCCATGAAGAGAAGACATGGTGAAATATGGAATGAAACACCAAAAAAAATTATGGTGATGCTAAGGGGGTCTGGTATTATGTTGGATGATGGTTTTACGAAGTATACGTGTGGCAATTAGAAAAAAGATCAGCAAATTCATAGTCGGTGTGCAAAAACAATGCAGATATTGCACAATAAAGACTCCAATCACACTATCCTTCCATCATATTGTGGGTAAGCATATTTCAAACATGAAAAAGGCACTGTGGGGACTTCTTCCCAACAGTCTGAAATCATAGAGCTTGTTGTGTATTTTGGTCAGTGTGTAAGGAAACATTTAGCTAGTCCGAGCTAATAAGACATATATAGGAAAGACATGCAACTTCCTTGTTCAGCTTGCTTTGGTTTGTTTCAGCACTTCAACAACGAAAAGCCAAGATGTTCAAATTAATGCATTGCCACAGAACTGAACATTGCCTTTGAAAACTCTGAACAGTTCTGCTGATGACAGAGGCAGCCCTCTAGTTTAACTGAGGTACTGTGGAGAGTTGTCCTCCTTGTAAACGACACATTCTCTGTCAAATTTGGCCATGAAGTTAGGGTTTCAGTTTTAATACACAGTTGGTTTTTTTTAGCCACTAGCAAAATTATTGTGAGCTCTCACAAAAGGCATTACTGAGACAAATAAAGTATTAATATAACCATCTGGAGACTTTTTATGTTATGGATGAAAAAAGAGGCAAAACTGTGACTCAACAAAGAGGGAAAACAAACATTTGAGGCTCGTTGTAGTCACGTATAGGATCTGAGAAAGGGGAAAGAGCAGGTGTCAGGCACTTACATCCAGGCTAATATAGGCTCTACAGTGAAATTTTTCTCATTGTGCTAAATGCCTTAAAAAGCACGTGGTAGCCCTGGGCTGTGCTTCTATCAGCAACACAACAAACCACTAGCAAAGATTGAGTTACCAGTTATGCAGCAGATTATGTCTCCAGGGGAAGGATATACACCATAATGTCAACAGCTGCTCTTTATAAACACTACTTTTTAATATTGCCAGGCCTGTTTCAAGCTCCACACAACAGTCCTCAGTGGGCTAACCTGAGCCACCAGGCTTAGAACAAGGCAGTACCAAAAAGTGGGGCCACCACCCTATTTCACAGTGTGCAGAGGCAATATAAGGCTTAAACATTTTGTGCAAGATTTCAGATTTATCACCACTAACAGCTGTGTTATCCTAGTTGCTATTTCTGCACTGCTTTAGGAAGTGACTTTGAAGGTAGTATAATGTCATAATAGTTTTATAAATTAAATCCTACTTAATATGTCCTAAGACAGACTATGGATTGTGATGTAATTCATGCAGACAGGATGATTTTGGGATGCCAACACACTTCTGCTTGAGATCATGTGCCCTTCACTTGAAATGAACCATGTGGTAGAAGATGTAGGGACAGGGCTGTCACAGCCAGTCATGAGGCTTTTTGCTACAAAACATGCTCCTGTCCGAAGGATCCTTGTAAAGGCTGTGGAGCTCTGAGAAAATCTTAGTCTGCTGGAGGCTGAGGGTTTTTATGATCTCAGTGTATTTTTGAGATCTTGTTTTCAGCAACAATCTCTCTCACAGTTTCCCCTGTAAGTGGGAAACCTGAGCCCCAGGGAGCTTAATTTGATATTTTTTTTTTAAGTACTTGGCACTTACAGCTCCTCTGCCCTTCAGTGAGACTCGCATGCACTTGCCAGGTTTGATAATGTGAATATGTCATGTTCAAGGTCACACAATGAATTGATGCCAGACCTGGAATTATTATTACTAGTTATGGGTGGGCTGATGATTACACCTATCTTAAGGCAATCTAAAGCTTCTATTACAAAAGTCTGCTCTAGTATCTTATATGTGCCAAAACAAAACTGCTCAGGCTGAAGTTCCTATTCATATAAACATCCTTATATTTGGGGTAGGCAAAGCAAACCAAGCTCTTTCTTGCTTAATCTTTGTACTTGCATTTCCCAACTCTTGCTGCCGGTGTTGCAGAGTTGTACTTCTCTCAGATAACGATTACCTCATGAGAAAATGCCTCCCTTAGAAAAGGAGTCCTGAAAGTTTCTTCTGAACATGTACTCACTGGCAGAGTTAGGTACAGTAGGGTAAAGGCACTAATTCAAACGGGCAGGTAAGTATGCAAAAGGGCCACTGAAATTTGCCGTTGCTAGGATTGCTTCTTTCATCCACTTTGAACTCAGCCAATCACTTGGATCCCTTTGTCACTGCAACCCACAAATAGTTACATCTCAGCTTGTTCCTAAATGAAGATTGCTTGGCTTTATCAGGATTTAGTCTGGTGGATTATGAGGGTAGATTTAGTTTTGGACTGAATAATTCTTAACATGAACCAAAACCAGCAGCTACAATGGAGTGAACAAGTATTTCAGCCAATGTGGAAAAGGGCAGAGGTGGGGCAATAAAAGAGCTTCTAAGAGCATTGGCCTTTTGTGAGCTGTAATGTTTGCTGGACAGATAAACAGAGAAGTGAAGAAGACACGATTCCTACTTTTGCAAACTTGTTTGCACTCTAAGTATATATCCAGAGCTCCCTCTGGCTAAAGAGGCACCATCCAGTCCTCTCTTTGCTCAGGCCATTTTTCAATGCTGTGTCGCTAGATTTGCAAAGTTAACCTTGAGATGTGGGGCCAGAAAGGCAGCAGTGCACACTGGGGAGTGGATTTATCTCCCTCAATGTCAATGGAACAGGGGATGGAAAGTAAAAAAAAGGGGAAAGCTCCCTGGGTTTTCCATGCAAAGTCTGGGTTTAGAGATTTTAGAGAGCTGGGTCTCTGAATTTTCAAACTGCAACTGGTCTTCATCATTTACCCAAATGTAGTATTGCTTGTGCTGGAGGAAGAGCTCCTGCCTATGCTCTGAGCCTCTGCCAGCCCCCAGGCCTGGATGGTGCAGAGAGTGGGCATGAGACAGACCAATCATCTTCAGCATTTGGGTTCAGAAACAGCTAGGAAATTCACAGAAAGCAAAGAAAAACAAATAAAATTCCAATGTCATTAAATGTAGTTTGTTTCTGTCTCGGTGAGTTCCCCCAACCAAAATCTGCAGGAATTCAAGAAATTGTTCTAGGCAATATGTATTCCCTAGCATGAGATACTGGCTATTGCTGAAGGCAAAAAAAAAATGAAGTAGACTAACCTTCCTCTGACCCAAAACAAGCATTTTTATGGCACAACACAGATGGCAAGGGTGTCTCACACTGAGTGAGGTGTATTTCACATAGCTTCAGACACCAGAAGTTAGCTGTCTGATGTGAGTCATCTCCTTTCCCCTGTAGTCAGCAGCAGGAGACAGGAACCTCCACTCACCATAGAAAGCATGCAGCTACTCGGCTTGCACCAGACGCCGGCTTTTGATGGTAAAAAGTAGGTGAGGTGAGCTGCTGCTGACAGTGACGGTGTAAAACACAGAGGGCGCAGGGCTCTCAACTCTTAAGCCTGTCCTCAAGCTTGCACGTAGCTTTGCAGTGATGACATCTTTCTTGTCTCAAAACACAGGGCAGGAGGGGAAGTTGGCAGGGACAAGGCCCTTGGAAATCACTGTATTGGTTCTAGTTTAATCTTCCCAGAGACTCAAAATAGCTAACAGAATCAATACAATAATAGGATGCCTTCCCCTCTCCCCTCCTTTGGAAAGAAAGGAAGTAGATGTAGAGAGGAAAGGGGTAAATACACCCAAAGAATAGCCTCGGTTTGATTTTGGAAGTTAAAAGAAAAAAATTAACAATGAATAAAAGATATTTAAGGTAGGGGAGTTACAAAGAGGTATAGGGAAGGGAAACAAGATACAAAAATATATGCAATCAGATTGATGGCAATGAATGGAGGTAGATTGAGGAAAGGGTTGTCCACCATGTGATGGGGTGGCCACATGTTAAAAAAAAAAACCAGGAACAGTAGGAACAAGGGTGGTGCTATCAGGCAGGCAGGCAGAGAGAGCAAAAAATAGGAAGCTCCTGTGTTTTTATAGGGGGCTAGACAGGTGGTGGGAGTGGGCTAACCACTACACCTGGGGTCAGGTTCAGACCCACCTTCCCCAGGAGGATTAACTCTTTACAATCACACATGTTTCACTGCTCTGTATGAAGGCACCTCCATCTCATCTGTGCTCCAGAGCCCAGCCATAATGATGGTAGTGAGGATAGACATCCACCAGGAACCAGCTGGGGTTGGAGTCCTCCATTCCTGAGTGCCTAGAGATCATTGGTTTCCTTGAAGCCACTGTTGCTGGAGCCCAAATTCTGCCTGCAGCAAGCATTTTCACAAGTACGAGAAGACTTGAAGATGTGCAACATTCCTGATGTCCTGTGTGCCTCTTGGCTTTTAAAAGTGTGTCTTTTGGTATGCATGGGGGTCAGCCTTGTTCGCGCTCTTCCTCCAGGTGTGGGGCAGCTGGGTTTGGGGGTTTACGTGAAAGTATCTCATTTGGAAGAGGAGTACTGGTGTGACCTGTTGCTGTGAAGGAAAAGAAGGATCAGGCAGGCTGGTGGGTTGCTAGCACAGCTGAAACCCCAGTTCATAGTGGCAAATGCCAATTCCATCTTCCTCACAGCAAGAGCCTGAGTATACAGTTTTGGAAAATATTGTCTACCAGCAAAGTCTCCACAGGTTCCCTCTTCCCCTCTGACAGTCAGTGACATATGCACAGAATTTACCTCCAAATCCCCCAAATTAGATTAAAGGCTCACCAACATCATAACATGGTTTTAATCCCTCTGCTAGCTACCATGAACACAAATGTCAGGACAACAAGCTCAGATTCCCATGAATATCTGTCAGTAGAGCTCTCCCTTTAGAAAAGGCAGTAATGGTGTGAGACTGTGAGATTTTCTTCATTAAAGCTATCCTGAAGATTTAGATCCTTCTTGGATGCCCATGCTCTGGCATCTTCTGCAACTTGCAGACAGTGGTGAGGTGAATCCTGTTTGCAAGGGATCAGTGGTAAAGCTTCTAGCTCCAATGTAACCATCGCGTAACAGGACTCTGGTGTGGTTTCCACAGGGTGCTGTGCTTTAAAGCTTACAAAATTTCCTCTGCTTTTCAAAAGCTTAGTTAGAATCAACGATCTTAAAGGTATTTTCCAACCTAAATAATTCTATGATTCTAAAGCAGATCTTCTAGCATACACACCTCTCATTGCCTTGGAATTGACTTGGAGTAGAGACACTGGAACAGGCTGCCCAGGGAGGCTGTGAATGCCCCCTCCTTGGAGGTGTTCAAGGTCAGGTTGCATGAGGCCTAGAGCAACCTGGTCTAGTGGAAGGTGTCCCTGCCTATGGCAGGGGGATTTGAACTAGATGATCTTCAAGGTCCCTTCCAACCTAAACTATTCTGTGAACTGGCTTAATTTTTTTTGTTTTGCTTTCTGCCAATGTCTTAGTCCCAGGAGCAGTGCTCCAGTGCTGCAAACTCATGGCAAAGGAGCTTGTCATGCCACTGCTGCTTTGTGACACAGCACTTCAGCCCTCATCCCTCTTTTTCAAGGGCTGAGTTCCAATGCTGCTATAAAGCTGAGAACCCTGGCGATATTTCAGTTCCTTGACAATACTCACAGAAACCTCTCTCCTCCATCATTAGCCTGCACCCTTCTGTGTCTCCTAAGTGTCGATGCCCTGAGCACGAGGGCATGTCCCTGCCTATCTCAGGTGTTACCTGCTGCGGGGTGTACAAAATCAGGCCCCACTTGTTTCTGGCGCTTTAGCCTTCTGATGACATTCTTTCTCAAAGAGTACTCCTTTCCCTCCTGAACCTCATTAAAGAGTAAGGCAATAACCAAAACAAAACTGAGACAGCTTAATTAGAAGGACAGTGAGGGGTCAACCAGCTTTACAGGGCATTTGCTTTTTTTCAGGGAGAAAAAAATAAGGTTTGCAGTAACAGATCTGTAATCTACCTTCTTAAATAGTGAGATGAAGTGTGCTGGGGTGTCACATTTACTCCAAGTGCATCCTGTGTTACTCAGTGTTTACGCTAGATCCAGATGTGCTCTGTAATAAGCTTGACACCCGGGGATTAAACACATCATAAGCACCTAGAACATCCTGGACAGGGGCTGGATGGGGACAACCACCTTTTATCCACGTAGTTCCTACAACATCACCCAGAACTTTGAATCATGCAAATTAAAAATTGGCTAACCTGGAAAGGCTGAGGTTTTCCAGACCTGTCCAAACATTAGTCCTAACTATGACATTTTTGCTGCTTATACAGCTTTTCATAACTGTTTATTGTTCTGGGAAATAAGAATGGAGTGTTTACATGGTAGCTAGAGGAACATGTGGCAAAAGGACATGAGCTCTACCATGAACAATATTTTCATCACGAATCTGTGGGATACTTCTCTTTTCTCCTTAACGTAAGTCTCATCCACAGTGCTTGGATGCTGGGCATTTCTGCATAGACAAAAGGAGATGTGTGAAAATAGTTTGTTCCAAGAGACTTGGCTCAGCCTATCAAATCAAATTGCTTGGCAAAAGCCAAGGACGTGCTGCTATAAGCTTTTCTGTGTTAGCATGAACCCTTCAGATGCCAGCTTCTCATTGGTTTAGAGTTAAAACCATAAACCTGACTGGGCTCCATGTCAAACCATAAATCCATTTGTCATGTCAGAAAGCCTGGCACATTGTTTGTTAGTATCCAGTCTCCATGGCTTGACTCATGCTTACTAGCCAAATGAACCACTCAGAGACAAGATGGGAGGTAAAACTACCTCCCGAAGACTACTACTCAACCAGCACTCTGAAGAAAAGAGAAAGAAGTAGGAGATGAATGGAATGGGTGTTCTTCAGGACAATGGAAATAATAAATAAATCCAGCAAAGAAAACCAGCAAATGTTCCTGGCGGGGAGAAACAACAGGCAGTCTCAGTTCAGCATCACAGTACTTCACAGAAGTATGTTAGTATGTTGCTGTGTAAAGGAGACTCAATTGTCTGCACATGGAGGCTGCCTGATGCTATGTCTTCACCCCCCTGTCTTAAAAAGAGGTTTTCCTTTTCCTCCTCTTACAAAAAGGGAAAAAAAAATAATCACAGAAACTTGAAATAGGTCAACTTCTTATCAAGGATCATGTCCCAGCTGCAACTTTCTCCACTGTAGTACACTGACGTCAGGGCTGGCCCCAGCACTGTCAAGGAAGCAGGTTGGTTGTGACTCCTTCTCTGCAATGAGCCCTGCTCAGGCAGGTTTTCTTCTGGAAGTGAGACACTGCCCGTGAGAGCTGCTGAAAGAGTTTTTTTCCACAATCTCTTGCTCCTTCCATGTACAAGTGTCCCCTTCACCCAACACCACACCAGCTTTGCAGTGGATAGAAGGCCCCAAGCACAAAGGCTTGCTCCTGAGCTGCATCTCTGCTGCCTTTGTGGATTTATTTCATAACCCAAGGCTATTTTTTAAAGTCTCTGTCCTTTTTTTGCTATGAAATAGTAGCACTGGCACCATCTCACTCTCCACAAGGCAGTGCAGGAGTAAAACAAGGCAGAACAAGAGACACAGACTTCCCTGTAGAAAGGCTCCAAATCCGGGATGAACAGAAAGGCAGATGAAGACCAGTTGGAGTTGGTTACATCCACAAAGCAGCCAGCATTTCTTAGGGTGTTTCTGTCAGTCCCAGAGCCCTGACAGATAATCTGATTGAGAAATCAGAGTTGCTCATAGCTGGCCAAAATATCAAGCCCTGAAATAACACCGGCTCCTTGGGATCCCTCTCCAGCCCCCCCTACAGCAGGTGAGTGTATTTTAAGATCAGGCCCTCACAAATGGAGCAGAGCAAAAGGCTGGAGCTGCTCAGGAGTGCAGCAGCCCTTTTTATTGGGAGCCTCATGCCACTGTAGCTGTGATGCCTTAAAAGGCTGGTAGCACAGAGATGCTGCAGTCCTTATCGCCTGCTGATGGCTGGTACTTTGGAGATATTATATTTATAGCTCGCCTGGAGCATGAATGCCTAACTGTCTAATTACTAAACACATAGTTTGAGCAATCCAATAAAGCAGCAAGTCTGTCCCCATCCTCTCTTGTTTGCAGTCTCACAAGCAGAGGCAGCACCGTGCTGCAGCAAGGTAAGACAGTGCCTTGTTTTGGTTTTTGCTGTACTTTGGGCCCTTCTCTCCCTTTTACCTTCCCTTTGCAACGCTTTCTCGGGGCTCCAAGCAGACATCATGAGGGAAGGTCTTGTTTCATAGGGGAAGAGTGGATTTTAAGATGTTTGTTCCTTTCTTGCTGCCAGCACACACAGAGAAGGTCTCTCTTTTTATTTCCAGTCTGCTGTCAGGAACCAGGTGCTCATTAACAGCTGCTCTTTACTTTCTGCCCTAATAATATGCTGTCATGTTTTCATGTTCTCAAGGAACAGAACCGTATCTAACTATAGACACTTTACTAGTTTGAATAGCAGGCACAATGACTTCAGGCAGAAAGCTTCTGATTAGGTTGTTGTGGGTTTTTCCTCCATCAGCACTTTTTTTAATGGTGAATATTTTGAAAATTAATAGATAGTGGGGGAAAAAAAAAAAAGAGAACAGAAGGAACATTTTACTTCCCCCCCCTCTTTCAGACAATTTCCTAATAGCCATGAAAGAAGGAAAGGCACATTACAGGCGATGCTTGCTTATTTCGTGTTTAAACAATCACTCCTTATGGATTACAGTAGCTGAGTGAAAAGGGAAAAGAAAACAAAGCACTGAAACATAACTGTGTGTCAAAGTATGAATTCATCATAACTAGTTTGTAAAATTGTATTATCAATAACTGTAAAATGCCAATTATCAGACTATTGTTACCTTAATTTACTTAAAGCTCATCTTATAAGAGCATTAATTTTCAAATGAAGCCAATAAAAAAAAGCTCTCTCTGGAAAAATATGATTGTGCATGTGTGCACAATTTTTTTTTTTTAAATGTATTTACATGTGTGTTTTTAATATAAACATTCTTGTAACAAAAGCGTTTTTAATCCAAGGACCACAAACTATGACACAGAGGTAAGAAACAGTAATTTACTTTTAGCCCAAGAATTAAAGAATGGTCACATTTTTCACCAGTTTGTTTACTATAACTTTATTTTGGAAATTATATGAAAGAAGGCTTTTCTCCAAATGCTGAGCAACAGTCTTTGACAGGATTGTGGGTCCCTGGCATCTCTGGGGAGCAGGGCTCCTTAGACCACCCCAAAGCCAAGGCTCATAGGAAAGGTCAGCCCACTTCAAAGTGTTTGAGATTGGGCTCAGTCCCTAAAGTGAGAATGTCAAAGACAAAAGGGTAGGTCCTCAGCTGATCCAAAACTGATGGAGATCTATTGACTTTAGCTGAGGTGGGTGTTTACATCAGCTGCTGATCAGGACAGTGGACATGGAGAAGCTAGGTCTTGTCCCAGGGCTGGCTCTCTGGCTCTGTCATGTCACTGCATGCAATATATATGACAATGCTACCACAGGATACATGGCCCTGGTAGCATATCCAGGCCACTACACATTTCTGGCCTCTGAAACCAAGTGGCCACATCCAAAATATGTAGTAGGGACAGGATTTGCTGCCAGGCCGTGCTAGATGGGAGAGCCCTAGACAACATCTAGTCAACTAAGTTTCAGTGCCTGGGAGCATCCCGAAGTCCTGTTCAATTTATAAGTACAAAGATAGCCCCTGAATGTGTGCCCAAGTGTTCAGCCTCACCCACGATGAGGACCCACTGCTACAGTGGAATGTCCTCAGTTAACAGATCTTGTCTATTGGAGCTCTCCAGGCTTACAGGGCTGTGGCCCACGACACAGATAGTGCCAAGACAACATGCTCAGGAACAAGCTTGCTCCAACTTTCATGTGAAGAACAACATAAATTAAATGGAAGAAAAAAAGGAATGTGAAGTAATGAATAGTCTAGACACTTGCCTATCTTATCTCAAGGCTTACTGTCCCCACATTAATGCCTTGAAAGGTTTCATTTCTTCAGACGCCACAGCTGGCACCTCTGCACATCTCCCTGTTCTGCAGCACTAACAGCTTCACTGCTAGACTATGGTCTGCTCTGTTCAGATCTGTACAGAATGCCAATCTTCTGCTCCAGCACTGATGAGAGATGGGTTCTGTAAGATGGCTGAAGCCTGAAGGCAGCACATCCCATTAGAGAGTGCAATGCTGACTCTTAATGCAGCTGCCTAAGCCAGACTCACTGCTCTACTTGGTCTTGTTTTTTTAACAAGACCTTGGTATTGTAGCTAAACTGAAATGCCTCCACAGTAAATTGTGCAATAAAGAAATCACGTACAAAACTAATTTTTTTTTTAATAGCCTCATTTCTCCCTTACTAGAAACTTTCTCATGTCCTCAAATTCTTTGTCTGTCATCCAAACCTCAGGCTAACACAATAAGAATAACAAAATTGTTCTGGGTGGGCAGTTAGTGTTAAAGTATCGCCACTGGTGTATTGACAGCATTCTCTCTTAAAAATAAGAAGCAGGAGAATTTCAATTATGTGCAGCAAAACATTAGGGTTGCATTTTTAAAAAAATATCTTGTCCAAAGATCTTTAGCTTGGAAAAAAAAGGGGGGAAAAAAAGAAAAATACAGGAACACATGTACAAATGCAGTGATTTTTCACTGAGTTTGATGTTTACAATGAAATAAAACAGAAAAGATTCAAACCCTTTTCCCAAAGTGAACCCATTCTAACAGCAGTCTTCCCAACAATAATGCTGTGTTCTTACCTAGCATTTGAATTTATGATTAACGGATAAATAACTTTCCCCCTTCCAAACAGCAAGCCATCAGAACAAGGCAGACCTTTGATTGCAGCTGGCAAGAGGCTGGGAGAGGGCAGGCTCATTCAAACACTTCTTTAATACACAAATGTAAAAGGCCATTTTACAAAGAAGAAAATCAGAGAAGGAAGGGAATGGGAATACTGACTTGGGGGCAAAATCCTCACAGAAATCAATAGAAGTTTTTTGAGAAACATCCACTGATTTTTAGCAAAGGTCAGATCTCCTTTTCCCTCTGATTTTAGTAGTGCAAACTCGTGTAGGTTTGCACCACTAAAGGGTGTTTTCACATTTCTCCTTACCAATTCTCCTTTTTTTTTTTTTTTTTTTTTTTTTTTGTAGCTGTGTATTGTCTAACCAGAGCAGAGGCACTCTGACACAGTTTTTTTCAGTAAGATTCATTATTACTGGATGCAGTATTTTATCTTTGGCTTTATATCACAGTGAGTACAGTTTCATGCTCATAAATCTCAGGGCCATTTCAAGAATGTTCATCATCTAACTCTGATTAGCCTTGAGAAGCATAGGTCATATTACACAAAGTCCTAGTTTTTCTGCAAGTAGTTGGAGCAATTCTGCCTGGTTTTGCTCAGCTCACTCTGACACAAACATGGAAGGAGCAATAACGTACAGATTTTAAAGGAATCCATCAGCTTCATGAAACTCGAAATGTTTTTGATGCATGTTGATTTTTTGGCTACCTCTAACACACGCCACCAAGAAGTAGTTGAACTGAAAAAGCCAGGAGAAAATGTGAAAAGCAAAGCATTATCTATAGGGCAATTAATTTCATCCTCAGTCTTTCTCCATCCACTATACTGGATCATAGATGGTTTATTTGGGTTAGCTAACACTTGGCCAGTTAAAATGAGATGAGGTGGATGCAACTATAGGTTATTTGCAAAGATTACAGAAAGCATTTTGTTGGTGCCTTAAGGAAGAGACTTTCTTACTACAAGTCCTTGACCTGAAAACTCTCTTTTCTACTTTTATGAGTCAGGGTGCTTTAACAATGTAGACTCCTTATTAACTTAATAAGAACTGTGTTGTGCTTACTTCTCATCTTTTTTCTTGCTTCTTATATTGATTTTCTTGTACATTGATGTCTTCTGGGTCAGTCTCTGGAGATTCATGAGGTGATCAAGGCTATCCTGGTGTTGTAGGAACTCTTGAAAATGTGCTTCCAGCTGCAAAGTGAGACCCGGAGCACAGAAGGAGCATGGTCACATGAGTGGGAAGTGCTTCTGATGGAAACAAGAACCCATGCAGGAAGTGGAAATATTTTCTTAAGAATTTGCCCTTGTTTGATGGAACTGTAGCAGAGTGCAATAGACTACAGAAATTACTTTGCCTTTCAAGCAAAAGCGTGTGAAAGAGTTTATTCAGGACTGAACTGTTATGAAAGAGAGTAGAAATTTAGGAGCAAAGATTGAACAGTGATGGTTTTCCAGATCATCCAGTCTTATCTTCAGGGAGAAAAGCATACAAACCTATTATATGTCCTATTGCCTATTATCTGTTAGTAACAGTGACAGTCTTTTCAGCCAACAGCATCTGAAAAGGTTTGTCCAATGCATTTTTGTGTGTGTGTGCAAAGTTGAAGGTCAGTGAAAAATTGGAGATTGCAATGGAAATGTTAATAATTATTTGTAGAAAACCTGAATGGAAATAAGAGCTTTTGTATGAGATTGGTACTTTCTTGATCTGATATTGTGAGTTAGACTTGTATTTCTAATAATTTTTACTGAACTGCTTCTGAAAAACATTAGTGAGACTGTGGCAGCAATGACAATCAGCCAGCTAGGACACTGATTGCCACTTATTTTAGATTGATTGCTTAAAGTAAGAAAAAGAACAGAACTTTTACTAATAGTGGAAGGTGCTTATGTAAGCTTGTTAGTTAGACAATCAACGGGAAAATATTCAATCATTATAAATAACCTATTATAAAAGACAATTAGAACTTATTATTAGGACTGATAAGATCATTCATTTTTAAATTGTTTCATCCTCCATCTCATTAAATTCAGTAAGAGTTTTACTCTGAGGCCTCCAAGATGGGCTGCAGAAATTTTTCTGAGCTTCATGGTAATAATATTCACATTTCCTTGTAGACTCCAGTCTTAAATAAATCCATGGTGTTATTTCTAATGTCATCTTACTTAAGTCTTGCAGTTCAATACCTTGCAGATTCACGACCAAAGGAGGATCTAGACTTATTAGTGCAATTAGTGTCTTATGATGTGCTTAGTTGTTGCTGTGGAATACAGGTGGCTAAGCAGAGGGTATAATTGTATGGACTTGCTTACACAAAGATAATATATGATGTACACAGTAAAAAGACTTGTTCTGCTTAAAGTGATCTTTAGGCAGACAGAAGTGAGGAAGACTGGTTGCAGATGTTGGCACCCCGGTAACCACTTGGAAAACAACTAGCAAAACTGTTTCAAGGATCTTATATTCATTCTCCACCAGGTCTGAGGACTAAGCAACCACAGAACTACAAGAAACAAAAGATTCACAAATGATGGACTAGAGTGGACCAAAGAGGTTTTTTCTAGGCCCTGTAGCACAAATGCCACATGAGATAGCAGGACAGACTATATCAACCAAACCACAGAAATCTCAGGAACAGGTTTTCTGAGAGCATCTTTGCAGTAAATAGGCAGATCTGATTTACTGTCCTGTTCTTCTGTTAGCTCATTTTATCTCAGAAACATTATGGATCATAGCAAAATATTGGCTCTGAAGCCAACTAGAGCAGCACAGCTAGTGTTCATAGTTATACTGTCTTAACAGGCAAAACAAGAGGGAGTCATCCACTCCCCTGTTAGGAACAGTCCTTCAGGCATTCCAGCCCCTGCACCATGCCAGAGACCTCTTAGAAGGGCACTAGGGAGTTTGGGCTCAACCAGACTAGGGATTGCACTTACAGTTAAATAGTGTGGACCATCCTGGCTCTGTTTGGATCAACACACACTACTGGTATAGACACAGGAGAAATGGGTGATGTGGTCACCCTGAAAAGATCTCCCCATCGTTGTCACAAGGAGGTTGCAAGGAAGTTTAAGTACATGTGGGCAGTTTGTTTGTCCATCCTTTTCTTCCCAGCAGCCCTCACTGTGCAAAATATACACACAGGGGTAAGGTGGAGTGGACAGGTGACCCTCTCCCACCACCATGAGCAGAAGAACCCAGCTTACATACTTGGGGATCATTTGAGTCCATACATGGCCTTCCCTTTGCTCTAGTCATTGCTTCCTAATACAGTCTGCCAGTCCTTCCAGTTTCCTGCTTTCAGTAGCAGTTTTCTCAGTTGTTGAATGAAAGTGGCTGAGTTAACAGAGACCTAGCACAGGAAGAGCACGGGCATGGCCAACGCACGGTTCCCGGAACAGGATAGAGTCTGGTTACACAGGCAGCTGTGCTAGCCACTTGGGAGAAGAATCTTCCCAAGAAAGGCCTGTGTTTGTGCCCAGATGCCAACAGTCATGTCCTCTTTCTGCCTTTTTCTCTTCCTGTGCTTACAAATGCAAATATCAGGTGGATATGCACCTTACTAAAGCAAATAGCAAACAACTTTGAGTCTGAAGCATGCTCATGTACAAAGCTGGCAGAAGAAGCAGCATGAGCATGGATGTAGAGAAGCTGTAGGCACCCAAGAAAAACAGCCAGCCTTCCACCCAGCTCGTCCTCTGCTCTCTTCTGCAAGTGAAGTTTCTGCTGCTCAAAAGTGCTGTGTCTGCTGCCAGACAAGCCAGCCTCTTCCTCACATGTTTTTTTTCTAGACATCCAAGAGATAGGAACTCTTCCTTGCACATGAGGAGTCTGTATTTCTGAAAATCCTGCAGGATATAAGGAAGAGACAACTATAAAGTGGACTAGGTGCTCTTTGGGCAGCAGCCAGCCAGGCAGGTAGTGCTGCCTTGTAAGGCACTGTACGTTGTACTGTAGCAACCTAGCAAGGACTTGCTAGACTTTAATGATTAGCCTTTAGGGATAAATGAAAGGACTAGTACCGCTACGACATTTGATTTCTAACTGATCTCTAATGATTAAAAACAGTTTCTAATATTCCAGCATGAGATACATTATCTTCGCGACAAGCCTTCGTTACAAGCCTTTATTTTGTTATATTCACAAAATTCAAATTTCATTCACGTTAGGATAGCAACTCCATTAGACAGCTGTGTGAATCTAAACTTGGCAGTGACGAACAGAATCCATGTGTCTATCAGGCTGACAATGGATGGTATATTTTTTTCAGCTCTGCAATGTGAAGTGTTAGACACGAAATTCACGTTGGCAACTAAAAGATTGCTTTAATCCTATTATTTAAAGGGCTTGAGCACTTACAGAGTTCAAAGTAAGCATAGGACTAATAGGATCAGTAGGAAGGACTCTACTTCAAAGTGCACAATCTAAGCTTATATTTTCTATCATAATATATGTCTGAGCCTATGTCTCAGACCCTCTTAGTTTACACACAGCATATATACAAACAGTGGCTGAGCAGAAAAATAACTGTTGTCCTACAGAGGATCTTTCTGCAGAGCAGGATGTCCCCAGTCATATTTAGATCAGAGAGGGTGACTCTTTCTACTTACATCAAAATATGAGTCAAAAGTAATCTGGGAAGTGATTTGTAACTATATGCTTCTTTTGAATTGGAGGCAAATGGAATGGTTTGAGGAACAATAGGGCCAAAATGTAACAAGAGTGCAAAAAGAGTCCTCATGGAAGACATGGCTGTAACAGGAAAAAATATTTTTTTTTTCTTTTTTAATTGCTCCTCTGTTTACTGTAAGGAAATTGGAGAGGTTCCTGCAGCAGAATACTTCCTTGTGGGGATCATCAGAGGATCTATTTCAAGCTGAAGTGTCTGTAGAAGAGATATGGAAAAAATAAACAAAATTAATAGGAAGAAAATGTTATAACCAGATGATGTTCACCCAAGAGATCAAAAAGGGATTCAAGGATGAATTAGCTGAAATAACAACAGTGCATGGTCTCTTATTTAAAACAGGCTTGAAAACAGGCTTGAACTGAGAACCTGAAATTAGCTAATATAATACCAGCCTTTTGAAAATGTTCCAGGACAAAGTGGGGGAATTAGAGCTTGGTAAGTTGGATAAAGTTAGCAGAAATTACTATGCAGGGTAGAGAAGATGGATAAATATGCTACATTGGAAGAAATTCAGTGCAGCTTTGTAAAGGGAAATCATGCTCTACAAATCATCAGGTTCCTGTAAGATGATAAAAAGCCTGTAGATATGGGAGATTTTTTTGTTGGCAGCATCTGCTTGTTTATACTTTTCCATGCATTCAACAAGGGTCCTCATCAAATACCCTTATAAACATGAAACCAGCTACAGGATAAGAGGAAGATCTTTGCATGGATTGCATAAAAGTGGTTGAAAGATAACTAGGCAGTCCTTGCAGTAAAGGGAGACCATTACAAGTTTAATAGTGAAAATTCTGTGTGTCTGAGAAACAGAAGGATCTGAGGCAATAGGATGAGTGGACACTGAAACAGAATCTTAAATGGAATGTAGATTACCATAAACCAGTACATGTGGGGGAAAAAAAGTCACTTTAGCTATAAACTAATGGTTCTGAGCTGACCACTTGGGTGAGAAATTTGGAGGTTATACAGATTTAAAAAACCAAAAAAACAAAAAACCCTCAGTACTCAAAAGCAGCCAAGCACCTTGAATGTTGACGTGATGACTACTTCCTCTAAAAATGTAAATTGTCATACAGGAAAAAGTTTGGGGAAGGATGATAAAATACAGGAAATAACTTTCATACAGAGTGACTAGGTAGGATGGGACTCCCCAGCCTTGAAGAGAGATGGCTGAGGGAAGATAAGATAAAGATTGACAAAGACATGAGCAGCCTGTAAAATGTGACTAAAGATTAGCTGATCATTGTCTCTTCAAGTGCAAAATCCAGGAGGCATCAGATGAAGCGAGTGGGTAATATATTCAAACTAAATCAAGGAGATGGTCCTTCAACAACAGGGATACCTGTTACAAGAAACTTTGAATTTCCTTTCATGGGATCAGGAGAGAACTGCAAGTCCATGGAAGTGATATTCAGTATGGATACTGCCTCTAGGTTGAGAAAGCCATGACTGAGGTAAAACACATTGGAGGCTGTGAGAGTACTATGAGAAGATATCATTACCATTTTCATTTACTTCTCAAATCACTTCTTAAACCCCAAGAACAGGATAATAAGTTGGAGGAACCCTTCTGCTCAACAATTCTCATATTGCTATGGTATGATCTGAATACATAAAAATCATAGGTTCTGTCTGGTACCAGTTATCATTTACAAGCACTCATGTTAGACTAAACACTATAGCCTGAATGGCTTTTTCTTTCATTCTGCCATCTTTATTGAATGGACAAAACTTATTCAACTGTGTTTGTTGTGGAGTCCTAACATTAATCCTTAAGGGTAGATCAGAGCAAGATCAGCCAGAAACAAGTTAGATGTCATTCCTGCCTTGGAAATGAGTTAAGTTCCTGAGGTGTCTGCTGACTGTTCAATTTTATAAACCTTTTCTTGCTCAGAAGCTCCCTGACTCCCTTTGTCTGGCTGATAAGAGGAAATGGAGTTACAAATGTTGCCTTTGACTATTTCCTTCCAGAGGTGCAAAGGATGCAGGCAGAAAAAGTGCTACGGGGAGCAGAAGCAAATTGTTCACACAGAAGCGAGTTTTTGGAGAAGCCATGAGCAGTGGAGAAGTGGGAGAGGGAGGGTTCTGTGAAGGCAACTTTGCCTGAAAACACTGGAGTGTGCTGAGAACACTGTGGGGAATACTAGGTATGTGAGCCATTCTGTACAGGATTGCATGTCTTCTGTGCTATCAAAACTGCAGGGCAATTGGGGGTTTGGAACAACCACAGTATGCTTGTTTCATGTGTCTGAAACTGCAAAACATAAATCATGATTATACTAAAATGAACAAATCCTAAATGGAGTGTTTGCCAGTTCAGAAGACCACCAATTCAGATTTTGTAGTAATTTGACATCCTAGGTTCCATCCACAGAGGTAGGGAACACAAAATCTTAGTCACACTTAAGGCTCCAAAGGCAACCAAGCTGAATTTAGAGCAAAGGAAAAAAAGCAACAGCTCCTACGTATAGGTCTCTGCACTATCATCATTTAGAGTCGGTGTTTCTAAAGATCCTCTCATCAGAGGTTGTATCTCTTTGCTTCCCAAAAGACTTCCAAAGTTGTGCCACCACACTCCCTGTCCCTGTTTACAGATTAACAAACTATGGAGCTGAGGTGTGTAGGGAATGCTTAGAGTCCAAAGATGTGAGAATGTCACAGACAAAAGTGTTTCGCTTCAGTTTCCTTTAAAATAGAGGCATCATCTGCTCTCTAGTGAGAGGAAAGAAAGAGAAGAAATGGTTAGGAAAGTAAGGAAGGAGAAAACTATATTCAACAGTGAGAATTGTTGCTTTCTGCTGCCTTTGTTACAATTCTTCATGATTCCTTCTTCACTTGGTCAGCAGCCTAGTGAGGGCTCTCCAGGCTGGCAGCCTGCCTTGGCACAAACACTTGCCCCTTGGGGAGATATTTGACAGGCTTCCTCTGCCCTGTGATGGCTTTTATGGCTCCTTTTAATCTGTGAGAAGCCGGGTTATCTCTTCTGACATTGTTGCATACCTGATGAAAGTTCTGTCAGTCCTGTAATGTGGTACTTCAGCTTTCCATGCTGTTGAAAACCCAGCCATCATAAAAAGAGATTTTTCTTTGCAGATATCAGTCCCTCAAAACGCTGGCTTGCTCCTTGAGGCTTCCTTTGGTAGGCTCTGTCTCCTCCTTCCTCAAGAATCCCTTTTGTGGATCCGTGTGATACTCAAAATTCACTCCCCAAACCCGTCTGTCACCATGGCTGACACAGAAGAAAGCAGCATCAGGAGGGCGCAGCTGCCTTTCTGTCTAGCTTGTTCTCTGCAAACCATCTCTCCATTTCACTCATCCACGGAGAAAGGTCCAATTACATAGGCAGTGGCAGACCACATGTTGACCAGAGTCTCACTGCTATATTCCCTTTGAGGTAGCTCTTTCAGGAGGTGGATTTCTCTGAATGGAACTGTGTCTGGCTGGGTAGAGAAGGATGTCCTGACTTATTTGAGAAACTGAAAAAAATCTTTGACCAAACTGACCATTGTGATGGTTTGGGAGTTCCCCGCCCCCCACACTTGTAAAATGACCCAGACTAGAACTCAGCTGTCTGGAAGTTAAGGACTGAAGCTCTATTTACAGCTTAGCACAATGGACAAGCAGATATATACACTATGTACAAGAATATTTACAGAAATATACAAGGTAAAGGTAACAACAGAAACACAACCCCCCTCCCAGAAATCAGAGACCCAGGAGGGGCTCCCAACCACCCTTCCACCTTCTCCACACCCCTATACTATACCCCAAGGTTTGCCTTACGTGCAAGGTGAATTCAGAGGATCAGCCAGGGGGGGTTAGAAGAAAAGTGGTTAGTGAGGTTACTCAGCAGAGAGGAGAAGCCAGAAGCTGCTAGACTGAGACGCTGTGCCCCAGAGACACGACAAGCCCGAGTGGCTTATCTATGTTTTGAGTACTTTTTCTTAAACATCTCAGCAAGCCTATGAGTGAAGTAGACATTACCATTGTTTCCTTTTCACAGCCTGTAATATCATTTTCTATATTAAAATATTCCAATTAGCCTCAAACCAGCACAACCATAATGGTCTTAACCAGTTTCAGCTCCATCCCAGATTATGCTATCAAAGACACACACCTGAATTTGAGTCAGTAGCATCTATTGTATCACATAGCAATACATTATCCTACTGAAGATTTTTTTTTTCCTGTACAAATACAGAAGCTTTTTGGTGCTACTGAGCCATAGCACCTTACTCTAAAATTCACTGAAGGAAATGATTTAAGACTGTATGCAAAAAGTATTCAAATCCATTAAGAATGCAAACATGAAAACATTTTTGTTTTCAGGTTGGATTTCTGTTTCTAAAGCACTAAGCTTTTCACATTGAAAACACCTTCCCAAAAACAAAACCCAAGGCAGACAGGCTTTCATTTTATGTAAAGTTCCCTATCTGCTTTGGCTGCCAGGGTTTTAATGGATTATTCAAAAGTATCCATCATTTCTTTATCAGAATCTGTGGAACTATGATGCTTTTTACTTGGTGAGTATTTCTACTTAAGGATCTAGTCACTTAGGGGAAAGAAGGAAGATTGGAATGCTGTGGAAAGCCTTGTAACTGGGAGAGGGAATGGGGAGAGGAAATAGACACACAGAGAAAAATCTGTTTATCCTTGGCATACTCCTCATATGCCTGGGGGAAAACTACATGCTGAGAACATCTTATGAGAATGAAATTTTAGAAAAAATTATTGCCTAATTGTTATTTTAGCTGTAATGAGCTGAAATGCGACGTCTGTATGAGTCTGTAGTGCTTCCTAAGTAGTACTGCCAAAAAGAGTGTTTCTCCAGAATGCACCATCTTGTATTCCATGAAAGCTTGTGCTATACAGTTCCCAGAATCAGAAAGAGGTTTGCTGAGTTCTGATACAACAACTTAATATTTTGCAGGATAAAATAGTGGTGGAAGGAATCAGTCAGAAGCTTAGCCATTTTCAGACCTTAAAGTGTAGTTTCCACCTCCCCTGCCTTCTGAGAGCCGTTAAAATTTCTCGGTGACTCAAACTGGAGGAAATAGAAATATTCCACTTCCAGCCATTTATTTCCATTATTTTTCTCTGTTTATTCCTTTCGTCCAGAAAAGGAGATAAGTGCTGAAATGGTTGTTATTCCAGCATCATCCCAGTAGCTGAAGTGAGATTTCTGAAGGATTAGTAAAATAATTGAGAAATCCTGCCACAAAAATGATGCTTTTTCCATCTTGTTTCCCATATGTGAAGTATGACCTTCTCCATGTTAGAGTTAAATTTGTTAAAGCACACAGGCCACTGAAACACAAGTAGTGCATGCTATATAAATGCTGCATAACTGAGAAATATATAAGCTAGAAGGTAGGTTTCCTAAATCACATTGTTATGGAATGGCACTTGTATTTTCAACATTAAATGCAGTCACGCTCTTAGACATGCTATCCCCTGACATCATTGCATTGTTTCCTCTGAAGTCTTGAAGATGGCTGATCTGTTCTGGGTTAATCAGAGCCAAAGAAGTAAAACAAACAAACAAACAAATAAATAAACCATGAAATTTACCAGTGAAAAATCTCCCCTGCTCTTTCCCCATCTCCCTTTCCTTAATCATTATTAAAGAAAATGAGTTTTCTTCCCCTTGGTGGATTGATGCTATTGGGAAAGAGAAGGGGTGGACAAGGGTTGCCAATTACTGATGAATATTTACTTGTCAGACAAAAAAGTGAAGTGAGCAGGGGTGAATTGAAGGAGGATGAGAGATCAGAAGTTGTCCCAGCCAATGTCTAGTAATGTTTTATGGAGTGCACACACCACAGGATGAAGGAAGAAGCTGTCTGATAACCCTGCTCATCCTTTTTGCAGCTCCATGCAGGCTTGATGTACCTGCTGAGTGTCCAGTCCTATAAAGAGCTCACAGATGTTTGCGTTCTGAATTGGCAGAGGGTCTTCTGCCTTCAAGGATGCAGAGATGTTAGATTAAATCAGACAAAAATTATCTTATTTTCCTAAAGCCAACCCATGACTTGAAACACTTAAAGTAAAACATTTCATCTGGAAACAAGTATATATTTTAACTTGCAAGTGTGATAAACACTGGTATTGTATTCCAGCAGGTCACATAAAAAAATCTCTGGCAGAGCTGCTGTCATGGCTGTCAATGGACAGATAAGGAAATTAAAATATCATGGCAATTGAAAAAAAATAATTGAATAACACTTTCAGAATATTTAATTTGGTTTGGAAAGAAACTGGCTCAAATAGCCCCAGTCAGGGTCCATTTTTCTTCTTTAAAAGCCATTCTAAATCAGAGCTGTGGTAAGTACTGTAACTAAGACAGAAATTAATCATTATTGTTTTCACCATAAAATAATTTAATAAAAAGGAAATAATCATCATGGTGATGTTGATGTTGTTGTTGATGATGATGCACTAACTAGTTCTTTGTAAATTTGCTAAGAATTCACACAAGAGCTTGGCTGTCCTGAGTTCTATATTTACAGACAGTGAAACTAAAGAACAGAAAGATGCAATGTCTTGTCCAAGGGCATCCAGCAAGCCAGTGATGGGGCTAGAAACCCAACCAGCAATTCTTCAAAGACATACATGTAGTGGTCTGTTAGCTCAAGGGCTCACTGCAAATTGCTCACTGTCTGGTTTAACTCATCTGCCAGTCCCAGCGTAAATGCAAGGGAATAGCCAAGGACATGTGGCTAGGCAGTGCAGCAGCTTTGACTTTAAAAAGCTTTGACTGTCATAGAATCAAATGGTTTAATTCCCATATGTCTGTGGTTGGTCCTTCATGGCACAAAACCTGTGTTTTGAAAAGTGTCAACAGACACATTGGCCTATGGGTATTGCTGGTCATCCAAATAAGTCACATCCCTAAAGGAAGTTCTACTTCTTATAGAAGAACTAGGAATGGCACTTCCCTATCATTTTATTCTACCTATTTTGAGTAGAGATGAGATTGACATTTCATTCTGTTCCAAATCTGATTCCCATTCAGCTGCACAAAAGGACAATAAGTACAGGTCGGAGTTCTGAGTATGTTTTGCAGGAGAAACCCCTAGCCAACCCATAAGCACCCCTGCACCCCTGTCTAAACACCATCATGCCGTTGTCCAACGTGAAAAAACTACCTTCTATTACCTTGGTGCAAAACAACAGTAAAGCTGTCTTGGGCTGATGGGCTTTACATTTTTATCCTATTTTCTCTTCAGGCTGAAAGCATTCAAATTAAAGCAGCTCCCTTTGGCAAACATCAGTCATTACTGAAGTATTACCCTGAATTGCCTCCCTACCCCACCCCTCAAACGGCAGAAAGCTGACATCTCCCCTGTGCTTCTGATTCAAATTCTTCCCTCTGGGAGATTTCTCAGGACCCTCACTGTTTTGATTAACAGAATGTGTTACTGCCACTCTGGCAGATAAATTAAATTGGATTTTGTAGCAGAAAAATTAGTTCCTGGTTATCAGAGGATTAATAGTTCCTCCTCTCTTTAACATGCCCACTGGCAGGGCTCTCCACTGGGTCCTGAGCACGTGCTGAGACAACCTGTTCCTTTGGCTTTCTCTTACACAAGAGCTTGTTGGTTTCATTGGTTGATTTTGTTTGTTTCACTAATTTCCCTGGGTTTCTTATTTTTATTTTTGTTTCTTATTTTTCCTCCTTACTGTGGGGGAACTATGGTGGAGAGAAACAGGAATGGGCTTTGAGTGCTTGTAAAGAAACACCTGCATACTTGCTGGTCAACAAAATGTGCACCTCTCCACAAAGGAGAGAAGAGACAGATAATTGCTTCACTCTTCTCTGGGCAAGGCAGTAAGCCACGGCAGGTAAAACAGCCAAAGCAAATAAAGCCTCAAACCAATTTTAACCAAATACTTTATCCTCTCAGCCAGGTGAAGAGCCTACAAATGTTTGGGTTTCAGTTGCTGTAAACCTCTTCCTTCTGTAAAGCTCAGTCCCTTGGATTTAGCAAAGATACATTATTAATAAGCATCAGGGGGTTAGAGAAACAAAGGCTGGAGGAGGGGAGTGGGAGCTTTTTTTTAGGAAAGGGGCCAAAAAAGACAAGATGTTTAGGAGAGGGAAGTATCGACACCCTTGGAATAGAGAAAGTGTCGAATGCCAGCTGCAGAGCGCCTAAAAGAATGAGTGTCTCCAATGCCTTTGTCTCCTTATATGGTAAAATGATAGAGAGGGGTTTCACTAGGCTGGGGAAGGCAGCAGCCTCTTTCCACACAACACTGACTGCAGAGCTGAAATCGGGCGAGCTGCTCTTCACAGGCAGTAGAAAGCCCCGGCTAGCTCTACAGCTCTCCTCTGCAAGCAGGCCCGTGTGCACTTCACACATTTGTTAATGGATGTGATCCCCTGTCCCTGGTCCAGGAGGTGACAGTAACTGCCCGACACTGCTCTGTAAGTAAATATCCCTTTTTTGCCTCCTTCCCCCCCAACTACCCATGAAATATGTATTTTTAAAGGTGTTGCTTTAAACAAAGGGTACAGGGAGGAGGGGGTTGTTTTAATACTCCAGCGGGTTGTTGGGTAAGGATGTGAGATAGACTGATGGTCCCCCTTTCTCCTGCACACACTGTGAGCAGTGTGAAAAGGAAAAGAAAAAGACAAATTTCTTATCTAAGCAATTACTGCTGCATGTCTGTCTGTAAAGTGACACATCAACTGATGAGGCACTGGGTCATTTGATGTGTTACTATTTTTAATGACTGTATTGTGCTGTGTGTGTAATCCACTGGGGAGGTGATAAAAAGTAGAAGCTGAGGTCTTCGATTCCTTATATCTCTGTGCACACTCCTGCTGCCGAGCTCAACAAAGGAGCATTTTTGTGCTGTAGCAAGAGCAGATGCACATGAAACAAAGGTAGCCTTTCCTCTTGGCAGACAAGCACTGTGGGCAGATTGTGTGCAGGAAAAACGGGGAGCTATCAGCATCGTATTTCTTTTTTTACAAGAAGGGAATAAATTAGGGTGCAAATCCCAATTAATTGCTCCAAATTCCTTCTTTTTGTGCTTCTCTCTGCATGCAAGTGTGTGCAGCTACAATAACCCAGGTCCTTAATATATGCTGTCTAACATGAATTTCTCTGTGCACATAAGGGAAATACTAACTTCCATTGTCTGCATTGATGACTGTTCTAAACTTTCTACTTCCATAAGAGCGTACAGCTTGTATTTAGTTCATCAGATACCTGCATATTCCAGTTTTGCTGTGTAGAGACATACACATAGCCAAGAAAGTAAATCTTGTAAAATCTGTATACCAGCAGCAGACAGACAGTCTGTTATTGTTACTCCCCTGACTCCTGTCTAAAGGTCTATTAAGATTGATGACTGACACTGATACTGCCACTATCAGAAGCTATAACATTTATTGTTGGCTATACACACTTGTATGCTGTCTTAAATAGGAACTGTCCTAGGAGGGACCAATATAAGGCTGTGTATTATCAGATGCATGCATCTGAATGTGAAGGAATGCTATGACTAAAGTTGTCATTTCAGGTTCTACCATGAACTCTCTTTTCACCAGTTCATAAATGTGTGGACTTTTGACTAAAATCTTCTGTGGCTTTAATCAGACAGATGGTAAGCTTTGAAAAGGAGAGCTTCAGGCATTTGGATTTGGAAGGCAGAAAAATAGTTGTGCACTTTTTTTTTAATTAAAAAAATTTCTGTCTGTTTTCTGCCCCAGTACACATAACTAGGAAAGGATGTGCTCAAAAGGCTGCTCTGTCAACAGAGCCTGTCTATACTCTTAACCAAATTTGGAGGAATAAAAGGGAAAAAAAGGCTGTGAGGTATACTGTTTTTATTAAAAACTTGATTCTTAACATCACTGTAGTGGGACCGATGTATCCAAAATCTGACCAGAGCACCAGCAAAACTAGCTTTTACCCTAGTCATAACACAGATCTTTGGCTTCCATGTCAGCACATGGTTGAGGTGAGCAGGGCACCTGAAAGGGCATAAAATGCTGCTGCTGAGAAATCACATTCGTGAAAGTTACCTGAAGTTCCTACCTGATGCATCCATCTGAGTTGCAGGCCTGTGGCTGGGGGTGGACCTGTCCTCGAGATCTTTTGAGAAAATTCCAAAATGGCAGAAGTGCTGGGGTAGAACATACTTATTCTTGATTCTCAGAATTCTGCCATATGTGTTCCCGTTGGAATCAGCAGTGCTACGCATGCCAGCACCAAGTAGTCACTTCCAGGCTGTTTGGTTTCACAGCAAAAGGTTACCAACTTTTGTAAGACTGCTGCTATTGCTTAATAGCAGCTATACTGTGTCAGATAATGTCTATGCAAATTTCCTGCCATGGTGATTCCCAACTAAAGTATTTGGTTCTGTTTCCTACCTACAATTATGTGCTTTCTTAAAGAAGATCAGAGAAGCCCTTTCCCTGAAATCACACCTTTGCTATCCATGCAGGTGTCAGTGCTCTCAGCTGGCACACTTTGTATTAGAAAAAAATCAGACAACTCCTTCAATCACAGTCATCCAGGATGTCATCATGCTTTAAACATCAGGCACCAAAAAAAAAAAAAAAAAAAATAAAATGTTGGTGGCACACTACAACACCTACAACAAGGTGGACAACAGTTTCTACTGCATTGCACTTCAAGTTCAAGCTTTCATCCCAAAAGAAAATGGATAAGGAGAGCTGTAAAGACCTATATTCACATGAGTGATTCCTGGCTCAGTTCTCCAGGCAACTAAACCCTGAGCCTGAGAGCCAAGTCTTACCTGCTGTTGTCCTCAACTCCATGCCTCAAGTCATGGAAGTCAGGACATTCAGAATTAAGGGAGGATGAGATAAATGTTAACATCATCAACCAGAAGAAACGGCTGCTTCTGCATGAAAATCAGCCCAAAAACTGAATGTGGCTGCCAGCATGCTGCCACTCTTTCAAGGTCCCCACAGACAAGCTACATGCAGATTGGAGGCCTATTCATGTTTCTGTGATGGATAAATCAGTCTCAAACATCTTCATTCTCTGGGTCATGTAGTGTTGTAGGCAGTCACCTTCCCTCACCTGGGTATTGCTTCAGAGATTGAAGAGCTGAAAATTTGCATTTTAGACTGATTAACTCTAATTGTGTAATTTTAATGTTTCATTTACATATGCATGGTTATTTGTGATGCAAATTCACCCCAAGTGAGTGTGTGAAATAGTAGGATAATGACAGGTTTCATGGAAATAAATCTTGGATACATCGACAGTCACTGAAGCATTAACGTTTCAACAATACTAATTAGCTATATATAGAGAAAGTGTTTGATTAAAAAACACTTTAGGCTTCTTTTATGGCTGAACATCAAAATACTTGTGCCAGGTGAAAAAGTTACAGTCCTAATTTTGTTCCTTTTCACATACCCTATTGTATTTAATTGGATAATATTAACTAGGATGCTAAATGGCTACTGTGCATAGAGTAGCATGCCATAAAAGGAATGTAGATGACCATAACACTGATGTGAGAATATTAATCTCTCCCTTTCATAGCAAATTTTCAAATTTTAAATTTAAATATTCAAATACATCAACCGCAGTAGAGGCCTACGGTTGTACTTTTGGCGGTGCGAGGTAGTTCTAGACCCTTGGCAAGCACTCAAACTCTCAGAACACAGCCCTCTCTGCTTCATTTTGCATAGTAAAAATAGTAAGTTTCCTAAAACCATAAGATATCTGTAAGTATTTGACTAGCTCTGTTTTGTCAATGTTCTGAAGTGCTCTTAGATTTAGAACAAATCTTCAGAGACCAAGATCCCAGCTCTGATGAATTCCCCCCCTCCATACTAAACCATGGATGTCTCCATGGTGGACCAAACAACTTCCTTCTTCAGTTAGAAAGGACTTTGCCCCTAAAAATATTGCCTATATTCACATCTGTTTCTTCTGTACTTGCTCCCACATCTCTTGTACCCTACAGGTACCTTGACTCAATGCTATTACACTGCCGTCTGTGTTGTGTTGCTGTCCCTTTACTGTGGTCAATCTCCAGTGTCAAGCCTCAGCAGACAAACGGGACCAAACTGGTTTCACCCAGGTGTAATCAATCTGTTTCACTACAATGTGCCCAGCTGAATGGGTACCTCTAAGGTTTACGTACCCTCCTTTGGAGGCCAACAGCAGAGCAGCGAAATACGGGTGCTTCAACAGCCAACAGGCACTGGTAGTTTTATATGGTAACTAAAAGACATACATTAAATGATCCTCCAAAGCACTATGCATGCTGATTATCCTAGACAGAGAGTGCCTTTGTGGTCTTGCTCTATAAACAGAACTAGACAGAGAGACCCAGAGTTGTTCTGCTACAGGCTAGGATGAGTAACAAAGCATTCTTCCTACATAGGGTCCTCTCAGTTTTGCTTCTTTTCTTTCCAGAAAGAAGGAAGCAGGGAATTTTTGGGACATTGTTCTGGTTTTGTGCCCTGGATTATATTATGCTGAATTTTTAAAATATCGGAGAATTCAGAAATGTCACTGCATGATAGCACATGGCATTTTCTGGTTATTTTTGTCTTAGGGGCTAGTTTCTCTGGGATTAGCTGCATTCCTGTTACCAAGAGAAAGCAATTCTTTTCTGGAAAAACAAACCTCCATGGCAGTTCAGTGTCTGCAGTCATTTAGCTTATGCATTATTTCTGTAGGGAATGGCCAGAGATAACAATCAATTTTATTAATGTTGCACTATTTTTCTTCTCTATAATTTTCTGTTATCTGCTTAAATGCTCTGGTTAGAAATATGGATTACTATGCTTAAGTAATATCAAGTATTTGATCTTTGAGTAAGCTTTTGCTTACTCAAGAGAGAGAAGACAGCAGTTTCAAAAGACTTAGAAAATAAGAGCAAGCCTTTCTGCTTGAACTGTTCTCTTCATGGTAAATGATTCTTAAGTTATGCTCTGTGCTAGTTCAGTAGGCTCCTTTTGTAACTGAAATGCATGCAGGAATGTTGGTAAGACCATACATCCTTCAGTCATTTCAATACTAACCTCAGATGATCATAGTGTAAATTGTGTGGGGTACACTGTCAGTGTTCAGTTTTTCTGTGGCTTCTGTAGTTACTATCACTGGTGCTTGCTCTACCATTGCTGGAGTGGCTCTAAAGTGGAGCAGATTCTTGTTGACTGCCAAACACAACAAACCACACAGAAACCACAGAAAGTGGAGTGTTCCCTCTCCACTACTATAACTAGGATTACTTTAGCCAGGCACATGAGGATCTTTCCACACAAAAAATATTTTCTGGTTTGTTTCTTTTATTTTTAATGTTATGTTAAGGAAAGCAATCTTAAATACCAGACTATCCCCTTTACAAGGCATGATAGGTTGACTGTGCAATCCAGACAGGAACCAGGTATGCTTTGGTTATCTGCAAATGTTAATGCAGTCTGTCTGCCCAGAAAATTGCTCTAAAGTATTTGAAAAAAGCCATTGGAATGTTATACCATAGGCAAAATAAATCAGCCATGAGTAGGGAAGATGAGTTGTTGGAAAAACCTAAACTGTGATGCTGAAGAACATTTTAAGGTAACCTTTAAAAGTCCATTAAAAAAATAAACTTTTTAAAAATAGCTTTTAATATTTAGCATTTGCATAGAAAGGCCTGAGCGGGATGTCTAGGAAGAGGTTGTTTTAGTCAAGTTTGATTTTTGTAGTTTTATATTATTACTGTTACGTTCACATATCAAACCAAGTTTCCCTGGTTGTGCTGAGGAGCTTCCAGGAGATCTATCAATATCTAGTCTGAGATTAAAACCCTCAGAAGCAGAAAAGAAGATCCCTGTAATTCAATACTTCTACTGTCTTAACCTCACTGTGGACACTGGTAAAGTACTCTGGGCTTGTTAGAACAGCTGTTCTGAGAGAGTAATGACATATTATGTTAAAAAGCCTTAATTTCTCAGTGACAGGGTGCCAAATTATTTTGATGGGTTTACTACAGGATTGTTCTTCCATAGCATCAGCAAAAGAAAAAGGTTTCCACTTTCTTCTCAACTTAAAAAAATTAAGGAGTGCAACTGCATCTGTCTAAGCATCCTTGTCTTATACAGAAGTTTAGCATAACATAAATCTCAGATCATGGGATACAAAGATACCCAACAACTTGTTCCCTACGGAAATTATGACGATGGTATGAGCTGCAGTCATAGTGATAAGCTTGGTGTCTCAATAATCTGGCAAAAAGTATAGCTTTTCTTATCTTTAATCAAGAAATGCACCTTCAGGCAGTGGTGACTCAGTAGTTACTGGTAGGGACAGAGGGCCTGTGGAAAGAGCAGAGTGTCTGGCAGTAGTTCCTGCAGGGCGAACTTTGCATCACTTGTCTTTGAGCACCTGGTTAGCTTTTGCATTGGTCATCTCTAGCAGAAGGAAGCAAATACCGTTTTGTGGCCCATGGAGGGAGACTGGGTTGCTCTGCATCAGCTGGATTGGCTCCCCACAGACAGGAGGCACTGCTGGAAGGTCAGGGACACTAGCAAAGTCTGTTTTATGGCCACTTAAACCTCCAAGCACTCAGGTTTTCTTTGATCTCTCCCTTCACTCTGTCATGGTACCCATGAAGGAAAGCATAAGCTATACCTGCAGAGACAAAGAAAGAGAACTACTGACCCTTTCTATGTTTTAGTGACTCTTAACACAGAAGATGTATGTTTTGGGTGTCTGTGGTATACATCCAATTCAACTAACTTCAGAAGTTCAAGAGGCCTTTGACCATGTGTTGCTTCTTTTCATTCTTTTTGTTTGTGCTACTGGCAAATGTTTGTTTTCTCTTTTCCTACACTAAATTAAAAAGAAAGAAATTTAGCTTTCCCTCCCTCTCCCCTCACATGGCATTGTGGTTGGGTTTGGAAAAATTTCTAGGTCTTAGAAGAGTGGCTTGAAGTTCCTGCAATAGGATGATAGATAACAAATGTGGCAATAGTTGTGAAGTTACAGGAAAATAATCACCTCTTGCCAAGAAGAGCAGCATAGTTTGAACTGCTAGTTCATGGTTGCAAAGGATATCATAAATCTTTGCATTTTAGCCTTTGGAACAATAGCATAAATTGTTTCCAAATGCTCTAGACTTGCATGGCTTATGTCACTGGAGTTGCCAGACACAAATCTTCCTTTCTCAGGGGAAAGAAAATAAACAGATAGAGAATTCTCCATGTGCACAGCTCTTCTGGGAAAAAAAAAAAAGAAAAAAAAAGTCAGGTGAGAGAAGTGTGTGCACATCTTGGAGGAAGATGGGTGTCTCCAAAGACCTTTTATTTCCTGCACAGGTGGCTAACAGAACATCCTGCTCCAGGGGCACAGATAGAGCCCTAGACCTACTGAACTGAGGAGAAGAGCAAAACCTCTTTGAGATCTACAGAGGCTTAATTCTGTGTCTCTAGATATTGTTAGAACAAGAGATCAGAGCTCCTCTTCTCTGAATAAACTAAACAACTCCTACATTTTTCAGTTTCAGACAGGCTTGTTTTATTCTGTTGTCCATGGGCATTGGTACAACACTCCGTAAGAGGGGCTGAAATAAGAGTTGCACAGAACCCTCTTATTAAGCTTGCAGACATAGCTGGAAAAAGCAGGCAAGGTCTGGGGCAACCAGTCCCATTTTCCAGCAATCAGTAGTGCCATGGCATGGGGCAGACACTGCATGATTTATGAATGGCATTATGATCCCTAATTTTTATAAGGTAATAGTAACAATTACTGATAGTATAATGAGATTAGTTGAGCGAACAGTGGAAGAAAAGGAAAGAAGTAAAGGTTTTAAGTCCACCTACTAACTTTTTGGCAATTTTCATGCCAATTCTTACTTCCTGTAAGACACAGCGTGGGTGGTGATAACATTTGGCATAAGCTGTAACTTCTTTTCTGAATGTGCAGTGGAAGCTCTTTCGCTTTTGGAAATGTACTTGCTATATCTAAAGTTGTAGGAGGGAGCCTGTATGGCAGAAAAATTAATTTCTCATTCATTATAATGTTGAGAGCAATCTTTAAAAGTTTAAGCACAAAATGACTACTACAGTAAAATCTAAAGACCTTGTTTAGTGCAAACAGGTATAATAAAGATGAGCTTCTACCCACAAAGCTTTACAGCCAAGTATCAAACACAAGAATAAGAAAAGGTCAATAGCGAGGGAGTTGCACTACAAGCTGTGTCCATCCACAACTATGATTTTTTTTTTTCTAAAAGCCTAAAGCAGCACATAAAATCCGTGCTAAGTTAAGCATGAATTTTGTACATGATAGGAACCAAGAGAGTGGCTCTATAGAGGACCATGTGCAGCAAAGAGACAGGCAAAACCACTGATCAATATGATTTTTCATTTCTTATTTGTAAGACAACAATGAAATTATTTGCTTGACATTCGTAATGATTCTTCACTAGATAGGTCTCATGATTACTTTACATTTAGTTTCTTCTCTCCAGAGGTGAAGAAAAAAAAATCAAATATGCTCAGAATATCATTTAGTAGATTATGAGATCTGGCCCAATGCCCATATTTAAACATTCCAGAATCTGGGGTGCTTCACCTGGATTTCAGCTTTCTGAACCTGAATTCCTAACTTTAAGATATATTGGATTTGAAATTAGTGCCAGTTCACGCAACTAAAACTAAATTGCAGATCTTGGAAACTTTCCTTGCTTGTGTTTTAATCCCTCAGATCTCTGAAGTTATGCCTTAAATCTCATCCAAAGCTGTCCTTTTTATGTGATCATAGAGTTTACCCCTAAATCTCTTTGGGATATAGAAATCAGGTCTATCTCTCCTTCCCCAGGGCAATGTGAACCATTCACTATGACAGTCTCAGAAGCACATTTAACAAACCTAGATCCCTTTCAAGATAGGGAAGAAAATGCCTAGGTGTTGTCTAAAATAGTGGCAGTCACTATTCTATTAAATAGTGCTTGCCTCTTCTGTGAAAAGCACCCAGAAATCACTGAAAAAGAAACCCCCTGTGACCAACACACTGTTGTATCCACCTCTGAGTCCTTCCTTCAGTCACGAACTGCTTCTACATTTTACATTTAGCAGTTCTGGATGAAGGACAGAAATAGTATAAACTTGTAAAGAAATCACACTTTATACATTTTGCATTTACACAGCTTGACTGCAGAGGAATTTTTCACTCTTTGGTATCACACATCTGCTCCTAACCAAGGGCTAGAAAGAACTATTTCTGAAGAAAGGTGAAACATACAAATTCACAAATGGTTCCTGCTCATGCTTTAAGTAATAATGCAAATTAATTGTGCAACCAAATAATGTCATTTGGGAAAATATCAGTCTGGTAAAAAAGTACAGATTTCTGTCCTAAACACAGACTATTTGTGTAAACACACTCAAAATTGAGGGGAAAATAAATCCACTGTCATTTTTTAGATGTGGTAAAGACTGTACCTCAGCTACAAGAGGAGACTTACTTGCTGGAGGCAAATATTAAGGAAAGGTCATTCTGGACTGTCCCTGTTTTCCCTTACACTATCATTGCTCACCACTGCTATTGGTGACAGACTACAGGGGAACTTTGGGTAGTCATTGCACTTCTCTTTCCAGCGTAAGTCTCCCTACTTCCTGTCTTCTTGTTATCAGTCCCTATGATCCTCCCTACTCATTAGGACAAAGAGCAACCAACATACTCTTAGCTCCCCCTTAGAATATAAAAGCTAGTCAGTTCCCAGAGCATCTGTAGGGTCGAAACAAGTGGACTGATATTCTTTCTGGGTTGCCCACACCACAGATGAACAGCTGTCAGGATTTTTCTTCCAAGCGTGTTTTGGTAGTTTGACTCTTTCTTCTTCAGCAGTTTCTTGGAGTTCAATAGACTTCCTAGCTGTTGAGCTTTCATCTGCATCACACACATATAAAAGCATTCATCCCTTAGTCTGTGCTAGTTACAGCAGTTGACCAAGCATTATCTAGGTTGATGAAAAGGTCAACATGAGCCTACAGTGTGCGCATGCAGCCCAGACACCAACCGAGTCCTGGGCTGCATCAAGAGCAGCGTGGCCAGCAGGGCAAGGGAGGGGATTCTGCCCCTTTGCTCTCGTCAGACTCCATCTGGAGCACTGTGTGCAGTTCTGGAGCCCCCAATACAGGAAGGATATTGAAGCGTTCGAGCGGGTCCAGAGGAGGGCCACAAAGATGATCAGAGGGCTGCAGCAGCTCTGCTATGAGGACAGGCTACAAGAGTTGGGGCTTTTCAGCCTGGAGAAGAGAAGACTTCCAGGAAACCTTATTGTAGCTCTCTGGTACCTGAAGGGGGCCTACAGGAAGGCTGGGGAGGGACTATTTACAAGGCATTGCAATGACAGGACAAGGGGCAATGGGTTTAAACTGGCAGAAGGGAGATTTAAACTGGATGTTAGGAGGAAGCTCTTTCCAGTGAGGGTGGTGAGGCACTGGAACAGGTTGCCCAGGGAGGTTGCGGATGCTCCCTCCCTGGAGGTGTTCAAGACCAGGTTGGACGAGCCCTTGAGTGACCTGTTCTAGGGAGAGGTGTCCCTGCCTATGGCAGGGGGTTGGAACTAGATGATCCTTGAGGTCCCTTCCACCCTTACCATTCTATGATTCTATGGTTCTATGATTCTATGATTATTAAACTAAAAATCCCCAAATAATTATTTTTTAAAAAAACAATCAAAAACCCCAAGCCAACTGAAAAAAATATTTCTAGCCATCAAAAAATTTTTTGCATATTCAAACTGCTCTAAACCCTTAATCAAATCCCAGTGATGGGGAATAAAAGATAGTAATAAAAATCGAAATGCCAGAGGAGAAATCAGAATTCCAGAATGCCCTGAGGGTGACTCTCACCGCCAGAATTAGAGGACAAAATCCACAATCAAGCAACCTGTGTCAAGAACACTAAGCAAGTAACAACTTTCTGTTTAAAACTCAGAGATGAAGTTGCCAAAAGAAATGCAGCTGATGTAAACGTCACTTGTGTGAAAGACAGAGTTAGCCACTTAAGCCATTAGTACCCAAAACATTTAAGGCTTTATAGATTAAATATGGCTTAAAGAGGAGATCAAGCCTGGCAGGCAGTGAAGATCATGAAAGCCAGGTGGAATGTACTTTCTACCTAGGAAATTCCCATCCTAAGCAGACAGCTGTGCCCTACCCCAGCTGTAATCTCCAAATAGAGTTCAGGCACAACACACAACAGCTAGCCTTAGGTTAAGAAAGAAGCTGATGATTCCAATAAACCCCAAAATAAATTGTCCCAGGCAATAAAGAACCTTCATGCAAGTAATCAAAGGCATGTGTTGTAATTGTTTGTGTGTGCATTCAGAGAATGCTGAAGACATAGCAAGACCTGATGAGAAAACAGCAGTTGTCCCTAATTAAAGACAAGCTGATGCATCATTTGCAGTTCCTTCTACTTGCTTCTCTATACCCGTAATCATTGTTTGACATTTGCCTGAATTAGGGTAGCTAGCTCTCATTTGTATCTCTTCTCACAGGTAAAAAGTGATAGAACAAGAGGGAATAGCCTCATGCTGCAACTAGGTGGGTTTAGGCTAGATATTAGGGGGGAAAAAAAAATCACAGAAAGAATGCTCAGGCATTAGAATAGTCTTCTGAAGGAGGTGGTTGAGTCAGCAACCCTGGATGTGCTTAAAAGTTGTTTAGATGTGTTGCTTGAGGATATGGTATAGGGTGACCCTTGTAGAGTAGGGTTATCAGTTGGACTTGGTGTTCCTGAGAGTCTTTTCCAGCCTGAATGTTTCTGTGATTCTGTGTCTCAGTACACCATAGCTGTTGGATAACTCATTCAGCTGCATCAGAGAACAGATACATGATCACCAATCCTCACATCTCCTGCTGTTAACACTGCCCATAGTCCCATGCACAGGCAGAGATGGAGGGTTGGTGTTTTCCTGCAGGACAGTGATTGTCAGACATCAGCCTACAAAGAATGTAGAGAACAAAGGAGCAGCAGCACATAACAGTGATGCCTGATAGCCTATGCATGACTAAAGTCTACCAGCAATGCAAACTTTCTGCCTTTCTTCTCCTCTTTAAGGAGGAGATTTTGCTCCTTCTTATCTGGCTCATCTTCTTAAAGTATTTGTCTCTCTCCATCACCTACAGAAAGACTTTCTTGCTTTGGACATATTGGTCAAATCTCATTCACAAATCCCATGTGGATTCTTCAAGCTCAGAATTTTCTCTCTCCTGTCTCTACCATCAGGTCTGCTCAAAGACAGGTCAATGGATGGCTAAAATAGATGGGCCATTGTCATTACCCAGCACTGCAAAATTTATAGCTCATTTCCTTCCCACTGTGTTGATTTATCTGTCTGAAAGTTGAATTAAAATGGAGGTATGATGTGATAAACCAGAACTGATAGACCTTTTGGGGTGGATTGGATTAAGTGTAGTTCAGTTTGACATGCCTACTTCTGTCTTCATGACAGGATAGCTGGACTCCCAGACATCAACATGACTGAACGCTTTGACTGCCACCATTGCAAAGAGTCCCTCTTTGGTAAGAAGTACATTTTGAAGGAGGACAGCCCCTACTGTGTGAAGTGCTATGAAAACCTTTATTCCAACACCTGTGAGGAGTGCAAAAAACCTATTGGTGCTGACTGCAAGGTATGTCAGATATGTGTCTTCTTACAGAAATCTTGACAGAGTAGCTTGGATAATACAGCTTTGAGCCATGGTGCAATTATCTGGAAGGATCCAGCTTAACACCTACCTAGTGGTTTCTCTTGGTGGGAAAGCATGCTTTCTGGACTTCTGTTTCTGCCTCTGCTGTTCTTGGGGCCATCTAAGATCTGGCAGCAGAAGCTGATTTTGGCTACCTTTAGGTCAGAGGAAGCTATGCTGCTGCTGGCTTTGTAGCGACCATAACTCAGTTATCATCAAGACGACAAAACATCCTTAAGAAGAGCTGCCCACTCATGGACCACAAAAATCTAGCTAATGCTGACCCAAGTAATAAGTCCATTGGAATGCAGTATAAGTATAATGCCTTTTAACTATAGAATGATGACAGTGGAGTCTAACTAAAGATTGTAAAGGACAGAGCAGAGACCTTTTTTGCTGCTATGCAAACACTTACCTGGTACAAATAAGGTGTGACCACCTGCATTTCTATTAAATTAACCAAAATTGGAGTTCATACCAGTTTTACTGTGACTGAATGGACACAGATGATATCTGGGCCACTCAGTCAAGTGTCTGCAGGACTGCTACAGACAGACTTAGCTCAATATTCATTGTCTTTACACAAAATTAATCTGTTCAAAGTTGGCCAAGAGTTTCACTGACAGAGTGAGTTTGCACAGCAATTTGCCTTGCATGGCCATGGAATTCCTGACTGATACAAGAAGGTCTGGCACTTGATTTCCTACATTGCTGAGCCATACCTCAAGAAGTACCAATTAGTCCCCATTACTGATATGACCACTCTATCACTAGTTCAAAGATACACACCTAGTCAGATTGGTAAAAATGCATGTCTCATATCTTCTAAAGTGATCTATGCTGCCCTATTGGCAAATCAGTAGGAAAGCCCCTTTGAGGAGACTTTAAAAGGTAAGAATGTTTCACCATCATGAGAGGGAACTGGCTATAATCTGCAAGAGAGTATAAAACTGCCAGCTTTCCTATAGCTCATAAATATTCAGATTAGAGAAGAGATACAGCTGGCCTGACCTGAAAAGGCAAAATATTTCTGCCCCATTCCAGAATGCGCTTTTGTTTTAAGGTCTCTTTCTAATCCCCTGAGAATATATTTCCATGTGTTGATATTCAAGGATTTAAAAACTTGGACCAGCTTCAACAAATCTCAGACAAAGTATTCAGGAATTAATCAGGCTGAACTTTTCAACCCAGATTTATGGATTTAGGGAGTGTGGGTGTTATCCGACATACTGCCCTTCTGTACTTTTAAGCAAGACACACTCTAATAGCAGATAGAAAAAAGAGCCCTAACTATCTGCAATATAAGAATATTTTATATAGGTAAAGAACCAGAACTGTATGTGGAAAACACAATTGTAGGATAGTAAATAAAGATTTCTTAAAAAGCTATAAAGTGTACCAGAAACAAATGTGTCCTTTTGTGTTTCTGTGACCATTGCTTGTGCCTGTTCATGCTTTATGCTGCAGCTTTTGAACATGTTGATCAATTTCAACTGCATTCTGACACATAGATGAAAGTGGCAAACTCCTGCAAGTTTTCTGGGAAAAAAATGTGGTTGAGTAGAAAGAGATCCTATTAATGTTCCCACTGAGGAAAGTGGGAGTAGGTTTTCCAGTGACAGAGAATATATTTGAGAAAGCCCACACATATAAAGTGCCTCAGCCACCCATTAAGTTTCAGTTGGAGCTTGTGTACTGTATGACTGAGTATAATTCAGTTGAAAAATACAAAGACACAAAAAAATCATGCTTCTGCTCCTTGTTTAGATATACACACACACACATATATATATGTATAAACATTTTAGGAATATATGTATGTATTTTAATAGATACATTTTTACAAATTGCATTTTCCCCTAAGCAAAGAAGACAAAATGGAAATAAAACCAGTGTATTCAATGCATGTATGAAATGGACTCCATATTTAGTTGTTATATTCTCACTTAGCCTTTATACAGCTGTAAAATTAGGATCTAAAACCTAATGGTGTGACAGTCTTGGGTCACATCCAGGGCTCCGCATATGACAGGGTCACCCATCCTCACATCCACATTACAATGTGAAAAGCTCTTTATAGTTCTTACCTCAGATCTTTTTCTGCAAGTCCCTTCCAGTATCTGAAGGGGGCCTACAGGAAGGCTGGGGAGGGACTATTGACAAGGTCTTGCAATGACAGGACAAGGGGCAGTGGGTTTAAACTGGCAGAGGGGAGATTTAGACTAGCTGTTAGAAGGAAGTTCTTTCCAGTGAGGGTAGTGAGGCACTGGAACAGGTTGCCCAGGGAGGTTGTGGCTGCTCCCTGCCTGGAGGTGTTCAAGGCCAGGTTGGATGACGCCTTGAGTGACCTGTTCTAGTGAGAAGTGTCCCTGCCTATGGCAGGGGGTTGGAACTAGATGATCCTTGAGGGCCTTTCCAACCTTACCATTCTGTGATTCTATGATTCTTGTTTCCCTACACTAAGGAAAGATTAACTGAGAACCCAGCTGGAGTTGAGGTTTCTTAATTTCCCTCCTACCTACCCTCCCAACTGAAAGCAACCCTCATATGTCTGAAAGGGTTATAGCAAAGTAAACCAGGTCGACAGAGGATGGCCAGTTCTTCATCTCTGACACTACTGTGGTGTATCAGCACCAGTGCATAGCATCAGCTCACCCGAGTTGAACTTAAGCCTGCTAAGAGACTGAGAATAGTCCAGCTTAGACAGCACTGGGCTCTCAGAGGATCAAACTGATGCCAGATTTTCATCCTGTGCATTAGCTGTGGCACAGAGCCCACAAGACAACTATCCTGAAGATTTCTTTGAATTCAAAGCAGGGGAGAATTTGCTTCGCTATAGTCCTGTGGTAATTTATGGGTAATTGAGAATGTAGCTCAGTAATTTGTTCTCTACTTTAAATGTCCCTCTCCCCCACCCGCCTCCCACAGAATAACACCTTTGGATTTAGGACATTCCATTAACTGTAAACAATCCTAGCTGATGTTTATGAAGCTTTCAGAGGCAGATAAAAAGCTTCATATACTGAGTGGTAGGAAGGACTGGTAGGCAGTAGAAGAGCACAATATCATTTCTCTTGCAGTTACTACACATTGCCCAAATGCCAACAGGTTCCAGTAGAAATTTACTCTAAAAAGAATTATCATTTGATTGCCTATGTTCCTGGTGAGCCCTCATCACACCTACAGTTTCACCCTTCTTTCTGGAAATCCATCCATTAGGTTCTCATTTGAAAACTGCTGAAGTGTGAATTTTGGTTGATTTTAGTTTTTTAAAGTGTACTTGCAGGCTCCGTGGCACAGAAACCACCACAAATACAGGAAATATTCCAGTGTTTAATCCAGTCCACAAGTTGGCCTTGGCAAGTAGCGAGGGGTCAAAACTCTTTCTGCAGAATGTAAGGATGAAAATTAAAATTGGATTGTGAGGTAAAGCCACTGTGTCAGCACACAGGCCAAAAATTAATCAAAAAGGTCAGTCCTGCATATAAACCAAACAAAAGATAAAGCTTCTAGTAATGTGGATCAGGAAAGGGTGGAAATATTTGTTTTTCTAATTTTTTATGGTTAAACCTTGTCCTGAGTTGCAACACTTTTTTAGTGTATTACTGAATATCAGACTAGTTGTGAAGTGGAATAGTAAAAGAGGGAGATACCTTCATCTTCTCTCATATCTCTAAGGGATTGGATTCAACACAGTATTGCTTGCCTTTACCTTTCCTAAACATGCTTTTGATATACATGTGCAAGTATAATGTACTCCAGTTTTACGATACATGGCTAAAATCTGTACAACAATTTGTTGGCATACCCCATTTCTCCTTCTCAATCTTCTGAAAAGAGCATTGCAGCAAGCAAAAAACAGTCGATGTAGTCTTCACCCATGAAAAAAACCTATATGGTTACTCTTCTGGTAATAAACTTTTTAAACTCCTTTTTCCTATTGGGTCCCTGTTGAAAGCCAGTTCTGGAAAAAAGGTAATATGTAATGGCTTAAGTTTACATCCACTTACAAAGCCAGAGTAGAAGACAATATAGCTGCAGAATACAACTCTGTGTTTAAGCCAGTTACCTGGTAACTCCAGTTTTGGGGCTCTTCTGGTTTAAACAAAAACAAACAAACAAAGCCCCCAAACGAACAAAAAAACCCCAAATCACCACCTACACCTTTTCTATTTTTTTAAAAACATCACCTGGAGTCCCATCCTTGAGGGGACAACATAATGAAAATAAGTGGAAATAAAATTGCTTGCCAAGTATACAATGGCTTTTCAAAACTTTACATTTCAACCTTACTTTGCATGGGATGACTCTAAAAAGTTTTGGATACAAATAGAATCTACATTAAGTTTTGCTTGTTGCGTATTCTTACAGTCACCTGAGTGTGCACAAAGGATGTCCACTTGCCCCACTTTCTGACATCTGTTTGAGAAACATACATTTGGTTGTCCAAAGGAACACTGAGCTGACATTTTCAGCTGAGACTGAATCTCACGTCAGTCTTTCATTAAAATCTGAGTAGTTTCAGGTATTGCTAACTGGTTGTTTTTTTTTTTTTAATCTTCAAATGAAACCAGACAAGGGATTTATTACTTTCCATGTTCAGAAGAAATGTAACTGAATGAAGTGTTAAATAAATTTTCCTTGCGAATTCTGCTGCAGGATTTATCACAGCTCTCCAGATGCAGGCATTGCCCTCCTCCCTTTCTCTTTTTTTGCTAGTAGCACACCTAGAACTGTTCTGGTGCTCTCTGCACTTCAGCTGCATGGCACTCATAGAAGACAGACCACATGCATGAGCACATATTATGCACGCATCTCTGTATATGTAAATACCATTCCACTTCTCAAAAGTCAATCTGTGGGCATTCTCCAATCTTCTGTATTTTATCTAGTCAGTATCTTACCTGTGCTCCTGTGTGCTTTATCCAATAAGAGCTTATGGCCATCAGCCTGCATAGACAGATGCACAAACTGATGGCAGGAAGAGTCATTCTCTGTGTTGTTGTTTTTTTAAAGCAACATAGAAAGCTGCATTAAAATCCACAATTCAAATATGTAGCACCAGGGACTCATTTCACTCAGGCTGCATAAAGCAGCTGAGAAGCCACATTCCTTAATATTTTAAGGATAGACTCAAGTTCTAAGTCCCTAGTAGCAATAAACTGAAATCACCTGTGTATGTATAACTTGTACCTTCTGTTGGAACAGGTTTATTTGGGTTACAATCAGCTAGTGTAACCTGGAATTCACATCCTTAGACTCTTTCAACTTAACTGAGAACCAGCCTAGCAGTCTGACAAACTTAAAGTTGGTTTTGCACATGCAGCTTCCCCATTGTAGAATCTGCTCCAGATCAATAGAGCCACAGCTTATGTACAAGTCAAA
>WBNM01011704.1:0-26342 GCA_013399055.1 Ramphastos sulfuratus | reverse complement strand
TCCAGGGACGGTGACTCCACCACCTCCCTGGGCAGCCCATTCCAGTGGGGAATGACTCTCTCAGTGAAGAACTTTCTCCTCACCTCCAGCCTAAACTTCCCCTGGCACAGCTTGAGACTGTGTCCTCTTGTTCTGGTGCTGGTTGCCTGAGAGAAGAAAGCAACCTCCTCCTGGCCACAACCATCCTTCAGGTAGTTGTAGACAGCAAGAAGGTCTCCCCTGAGCCTCCTCTTCACCAGGCTAAACAATCCCAGCTTCCTCAACCTCTCCTCATAGGGCTTGTGCTGGAGGCCTCTCACCAGCCTTGTTGCCCTTCTCTGGACATGCTCAAGCACCTCAATGTCCCTCTTAAATTTGAGATAAAAATTGGTTTGCAGAATGTTACAAAATCAAGTGGCAATGTTACATCAAGTGGCAAAGAGNCTTTTTTTGCTAGTAGCACACCTAGAACTGTTCTGGTGCTCTCTGCACTTCAGCTGCATGGCACTCATAGAAGACAGACCACATGCATGAGCACATATTATGCACGCATCTCTGTATATGTAAATACCATTCCACTTCTCAAAAGTCAATCTGTGGGCATTCTCCAATCTTCTGTATTTTATCTAGTCAGTATCTTACCTGTGCTCCTGTGTGCTTTATCCAATAAGAGCTTATGGCCATCAGCCTGCATAGACAGATGCACAAACTGATGGCAGGAAGAGTCATTCTCTGTGTTGTTGTTTTTTTAAAGCAACATAGAAAGCTGCATTAAAATCCACAATTCAAATATGTAGCACCAGGGACTCATTTCACTCAGGCTGCATAAAGCAGCTGAGAAGCCACATTCCTTAATATTTTAAGGATAGACTCAAGTTCTAAGTCCCTAGTAGCAATAAACTGAAATCACCTGTGTATGTATAACTTGTACCTTCTGTTGGAACAGGTTTATTTGGGTTACAATCAGCTAGTGTAACCTGGAATTCACATCCTTAGACTCTTTCAACTTAACTGAGAACCAGCCTAGCAGTCTGACAAACTTAAAGTTGGTTTTGCACATGCAGCTTCCCCATTGTAGAATCTGCTCCAGATCAATAGAGCCACAGCTTATGTACAAGTCAAAACCTCTGGTCTGAAACTCAACACACTGAAGTAGAACAAATATGATTTCTGGTGACTTTATTATGCTGACCTAAGAACAATCATGGTGCAAAAACATTTTGATCTGTACCTTGGACTTTCTTGCTTGGGATGTGACAGATTCAGAGAGAAAAAGCAATATGGATTTCATCAGTTTAATATTCTGCTGCAAGCATGTCAAAGCCAGATATCTTACAGACTCCCTCTACATTTGATGACAATATGTGTTATAATCACCCCACATAGCTTCAAGTTATTCATGTCAGTCTGTATCTTGTGTACTTTGTAGCTGCCTGTTACTTTCACCTAGCCAGTTAACATCTATACAAGCTGCCATCATAACTGACTGAAGGATCAAATCTTTCACAACTGAAACCTAATCCTTGTTGTCATTACTGCTCTTCTAAAAAAGCACACACCTTCTCAAGTCTAAAATTATTGATAAAGCAAAGCAAAACCAAAAGCAGGTAACAGTATCACAGTAAAAGCAAGGTTGGAAGAGACCTCAAAGATCATCAAGTCCAACCCATTACCACAGACCTCAAGACTAGACCATGGCACCAAGTGCCACGTCCAAACGTGCCTTGAACACCTCCAGGGACGGTGACTCCACCACCTCCCTGGGCAGCCCATTCCAGTGGGGAATGACTCTCTCAGTGAAGAACTTTCTCCTCACCTCGAGCCTAAACTTCCCCTGGCACAGCTTGAGACTGTGTCCTCTTGTTCTGGTGCTGGTTGCCTGAGAGAAGAAAGCAACCTCCTCCTGGCCACAACCATCCTTCAGGTAGTTGTAGACAGCAAGAAGGTCTCCCCTGAGCCTCCTCTTCACCAGGCTAAACAATCCCAGCTTCCTCAACCTCTCCTCATAGGGCTTGTGCTGGAGGCCTCTCACCAGCCTTGTTGCCCTTCTCTGGACATGCTCAAGCACCTCAATGTCCCTCTTAAATTTGAGATAAAAATTGGTTTGCAGAATGTTACAAAATCAAGTGGCAATGTTACATCAAGTGGCAAAGAGACGAGAAAAAAAAAACAAAAAAAAAAAAAAAACACAAACCAAACCAACAACCAGATCTGTTGTCATTCTACTTTCTAGCAGGCAAATGTCACATTTTGGTAAACTCTGTTGGCTGTATCTTGTAATTTTCCATGGAAAATATTATTCTCCTATGGGATCATATTTAGGCTATTCAACTTCATTTAAAGAGAAAATCAAACAAAAAACTAAAAATGAAAAAACCACAAACAAACAATAACCCACAACCCAAAACCAATGCTGTAAATACCTGGGGTTTCTTTCATTTTGCTTTTAGAAAAAGATTCAAATTTTACAATCAGAAATGTGAGTTGATTCCAAAGGAGCTAGCTGAAATGACCAAGCAAGCTGAAAAAACAACTGTCTGAAAGCTATGAAGTAGGAGGCTTAGACATTCTATCACAGAATGTAACCTCCAAGATGAAAGGTATCAACTGTTATTCAGTGATTTAAAGAAATTTAGGTGATTCCAAACAGAAACTCTTTTTTACAGAGTCAAATTCTGATTGAAGTAACTATAGTTATTCTATAAGTTAAATTCAACTTAACAAGTTATCACACATCAGCTGAGCTAGGCAAAACTCTTTCAGTGTCTCTTGTTAGCTATTTATGAAAACAAGGCTTCTATAGACATAACGTGTGGCTATTTTATGCTAAATCCACAGGATCTTCTGTTTGTTCTGGGCTACAACTGCACATTTGGAGTTACCTGTGACTGTACTGACTGACATGCAACAGCTTAGGCAAGATTATGTTTGAACACTTTGTGATGATTGCACTTAGATTAAAAATCTGATAGTTTACAACTCACTCTTTTCTTTCAGTGCTTGTAATTTATACATAGTGGATCTTCACCTACAACAAGTTACTTCTGCTTGATTTTTATGCTCATAAACTCACAATACCAGCTCCTCGCATTATCACCTCAAATCCAAAACTGTGTATTTTGGGGTAAACATCCTTTCTTGTAACCATCTACATTCCATTTTGTTTGAAGTCCAAAGACACTTTTCAAGCTTTACATAATTAGGCCACTTCAATTTAAACTTCAAAAAGATACAAATCCATTCCTTCAGATTAAAAAAAAATCCAGTCCTTCTAAAAATTGTAATTAATAAAAGTACCACTGCAGAGAGTATTCTAAATGCTTAGGTGCCCATTATAGTCCCTTGGATAGAGTGCTCTGGATCACTGGCTGCAGGTTCAACATGGTCCTTTACCTTTCAGTCTGATGGACATTTGAAACAAGTAAATCAAAGCAGAAGAGTCGGTAAAAAACTAGTAGCAGTGAAAAAAAGAAAGGAACGAAGCAGAGATCAAACCAATTCCACCTTTGGTGCAGATCTGCTGAACTGAAAAAATGCCAGAAAGTAATTGGGAAAAGAATTCCTGCCCAGGAGTGAACAGCTGTGAAATGACCTAGAAATCAGCAATAGCTAAGACAAATAGGGAAAGTCTGTTATACACAGAAGGTTAAGAAGTTTTAATCTGACTTGGAACCAGGGCTTTATTCTCAGAGGAAATACCTAAATGAAATTACTTGTTCCTCTGTCACAATCAAAATACGAAGGTTACCTTGAACTGAAAAAGCGTTCATAGTTGTCATGAGCTGTTCTGAGTTATCATAGCAAAATAAGTTCACTTTCATCAAAACATTTTGTTTGCTTGAGGTGCGTGAATCAGGCTCTGCCCCAGCTGTGGTTCAGATTTGGATGTTTACATTCCCTGAGCTTCTAGTTGTGCAAATTATTCATTCTGCTTACTCTGTGGTTTTGGATTTCTACAGGATCTGTCTTACAAGGATTGTCACTGGCATGAAACCTGCTTCCACTGCTTCCAGTGCAAGAATTCATTGGTGGACAAACCTTTTGCTGCAAAAGAGGAACATCTACTTTGTACTGATTGCTACTCCAATGAATACTCTTCCAAATGTAATGAGTGCAAGAAGACTATTATGCCAGGTTAGGATGCTCACTTTTTGGACTAAGTAAAGATTAGGCTAAATATCAAACCTAAATCAAACAACATTTGGAAACATTTTTTTCCATGACTATCTCTGTTAAGTCCTGCTGTATTCTGTAAATTACAGTTGAAGGTGCATTCTAAGTCCTTTCCAGAATACATTAAAAGGCTTTTGATGGCTGGAAAACTAAAATTGGTCTCTCTGTCCAATCCAAACTTTGTACTTTATTTTGATTGGCTTCCACTGCTTGAAGATCAGAAGCAGCTTGCATGTAAAAGCTTACTTATGTCATTATTTAGCTGTTATTGTAATTACTCTAAAATTAGTTTCTTCCATGAAAATGAAAAATTGGTCAAAGCGCCTACAATGTTTTTCTTGAGCAAAAAGATAGGAAGAAAGAGGAAAGAGCTATTTTATTTTTCAATCTGAAATATGAGGTTATAGTAACACATTGCTGTGTGTTACTCATGTCAATACTCATCTGCACATGTCAATACTAATCTATAATGATTTGAGAGCTTAAAGTGGAAGGGATATTGGTTCAGAAATAAAACAGTAAAAAGCAGTTTGAGGAACGCATTTGTATGCTCCATAACAATTACTTGTTACTTTTTCCAGTAAAATTCTTCCTTAGCTGGTTCTGACATAGGCCATCTTAGACTAAAGCTGGATGCAAGGTGTACCCAAAACATAAAAATGAGGGCTTGATGATGAAAAAGAATGTATAAACAGAAATTCTATTCAAAAGCAGATGGCCCTACCCATTCGTTCATAACTGAGTGTGAGCATCTCCTTCTATTAGTCCACGTGCACCTGTTTTTATTGATGCAGCACAAACAACTGACACGTCTCAGGATAGCCAGTGCTAGCTTTAAAGCTAGAACTCCATATATGTCTATATATTTAAGATTGTTCATCAAATTCACCCCCATGACCAGCATGCTTATTTACTGAATGGGTCTCTTTATTACCTGTTATGCCAGCTATAGACTGGTAAGTACTAAGAGGCAAGTCTTACAACCTGAAACAGAAGAAATTTTGATGAAAAACCAACTGGTTTTCAGCTGCTTACTCAAGACAGTCATGATGTCACCACATTCAGAGAGCAGTATACCCAGCATGTATTTTCTACTTACACAGCACACCACGTTAGTACAAGAGCTACACCAGAGCACTATGATCACTAATTGAAGCACAATTCATTTTGAAAGAATCAGCAAGTGGTTGGATACCCTTTATGGAGGCTGCTAATGCTACACTTGCCCTTTGCTCTGCTCCACTAAGTGTACAAGTTAGATTTAATAAAGCTTTATCATGACATCCTCATTAAATACTAAATTAATTATCAGCTTGATCTTTCAGTCCTTCTGCAAACCGAACTCCCACTGACTTCAGTACAGCAGCTAACAAACAGGGCTCCCCCTGCCTTGAGTTTCAGTGACAACATAATCCCAAAGAACAAACAGCTAAAAATATGAAAATAAACTTCTAGACTATTAAAATATCCAGAAATATCTACATCTCCTTTTTACAGAATATCATTCCTTCAAGGATGATTTATTTACTTCTTGGTATGATGTAAAAGGTTAGCAGCAGAGAGAAGGCATAATTCATAAACAGCATCCATTAATAAAATGGATCCAAAACACGCAAGCACATAAGCATCAGGCAGAAAGGTAACTAACAGTTCACCTACTACACTCCTGCATGTCATTTCTTAAAAAAAAAAAAAAAAAANAAAAAAAAAAAAAAAAAAAAAAAAAAAAAAAAAAATCCTGAAGCATGCCTCTGGGCAGAATTTAACGAAACTGAAAAAGAAGAAACATACAAATAGTAAACAAACAGGAAATAATGCTTGACAGGGGAAAAATGCTAAAACTGCACCCTGCAGTAATGGGGGTGGGGAGGGTCAGCATCAAAGGAATCAGCATGGCTCTTCATCATTAGCCAACATGATCAGCTTGTCAACCTTCTGGGCACCTGACATCATGTTTATTGCTATAGACTTCAAAAGTAATGCAGTATTGTGGGACCTCCATTTGTTTGTTTTGCCTTCTAGACAGTATAAAGTATTCTGACTCAAACTGGTACACAGAAAATTGTATAACATGCTATGAAATTTGTCCGTGTGATAAAACATCTCCAACTTCCTGGAAGGGCTCAGAGTCCACCTGTCATATAGTGGTCTGAATCTGCCTAGTATCTGTATCCTAAACCTTCATTCTAGACAAGTACATTCATCTCCTAACTACCATACCACTTCTCTGCTTTTCAGTAAAGGATTGTTTAAAGGATTTTTCTTCCTTTCACATTTTCTCTATGGTTTAAATACAACTAAAGACAGAGAGAAAGCTTCTTTCATACTGAAAGTTTCAAGAGACAGGAAAACATTTAGGATAGGTGTTGCAAAGCTGGAAAACATTGCAAATTTATAGCGGACCTCAATGAGGACAGGAATAAGGCCACAGACCAGACATGAAATATCCTTTATGACTATACTATATTGTGAAAGAAAGAAGCTTGCTGGTAATTAGCTAGGTGTCTTGCAGCTGTCTGAAAAAAAGACCAACAGGGACTTGGAATGACCCAAGTCAAACTTTAATGAGTAATGGCCTTACCTTCACTCAGCACTAATAGCAGCTTTTGTTGTTGTCTCACCAATACCCCCGGATCTTCCTGTGCATGCAAAATAATTATTAACTCTAATAATACCACAAAAATGCAAGTTAAGCCTTCATTATTAGTGGTAAATGTTTCCCTTTTTTATAGGAGGAAAAGAACCACTCCTTTTTTTAAAACCTAAAATGGTATCCAATGCCATGCAAAGTTGGTAGGAAGGTGAAGTAGCCTCTAGCTCCCAGCTGCACTGTTTATTGACTGACAATAGGCTGTCAGGCAAACAAGAGCTGCAAATCACATCCATCTTAGCCAGAAGCAGCTCAGCTGATCCTCTGGTCTCGTTGCAGGTACTCGGAAGATGGAATACAAGGGCAACAGCTGGCACGAGACCTGCTTTATCTGCTACCGCTGCCAACAGCCTATTGGGACAAAGAGTTTCATCCCCAAGGACAATCAAAACTTTTGTGTACCCTGCTATGAAAAGCAGTTTGCCATGCAGTGCGTCCAGTGCAAGAAGGTATTGATTTTATTTTACTTAGCTAAAACCTAAGAGATTGAGGCCCATCCCACCATTTCACATCCAAGTAGGTAGAATATCTTATTTTTCTGAGTGTTACAAGATTCAGGATCAACTGATTTTACGAGATGGTATAATTTCAGTTCCTATCCTGCACCAGACTCAGTATTTACAATGAAAATTCTCTTGCTCAGGGTTAAAGACCCCTTTGTACTGAAAGAACTGAGACAACACGTTATTAAAAATCAACAAAACATACCAACAACCAAAAAAACCCTGCAGTGGAATAATCTTATGTTAATATACATTATATACCTAAACATCTCAAGTGGAAGGAAGACGAGGTAACACTATGATGATTTTTCAGTATTCTAAAGAAGTTCAAGACAGAGAGGTAAGTTTTACACAGAGAAAATGCTGTTCCTGAAATAAACACTACTAAACCAAAGATGCTCAGGTGTATGACTTTCTGGGCTAAGGACCTTTTGCTTGCGAATTGCCTAAATTCTATGCATAAACACTGCAAAGTATTTTAGAATTCTTCCCTAAAAAGAATAGTCCCGACATTTCCAGAACTAATAAACAATGTTTCCTAAGGATACATGCATAGGCAAAGACAATGAAAACTCTGGCTATACTGGCAGAAAATTACCTCTCCCACTGCTATAATTTCCTCTTTTTCTCCCTTTGCCATCTGTATTCTTCCTGCCACTATCTGTGTCCACACTGCTCAGACTTTCTTCCATGTGTGCTGCTTGCTTACTTGTCCTTTCAGCCAAGCAAAGCTGCAGTCTGGTCAGAGGTAATAGCTGGCCAGAAATGACTGCAACTTTGCAAAACAGAACACATAAAGGCTAAATTTTCCTTTCAGCCTTTGACCTGAAGTATATTCATTACCTTTACTAGTTCCTACCCATCCATAAATTTTCAGTAGCTTTGGGGAGTTTTATCCTTAAAAATGTCTGTCTGATGTACAATTTAAAAATTTTAACCGCACCTGAGAACAAACTAAAAAATAATTAGGAAACAGGCAGCATGATCACATACAAGCCTGGCTCCCAAAGAATCTCCCATTGGGAAAGAAAGGAAGAAAAAATAAACTGTCCAACTTTACAGCCTTAGGAATACTCAAAGGATCAGAAAACTTCAGTGTGTCAATCAGAGGACCTGGTTTGGTAGGCAACAACTTGTTGGGGACAAACTCAGACAAAGTCCAGAGAAGTAGAAAGCAAAGATCTTAGCTAAAATTTGAGATATAATATTTGCCAAGCAAGTTAAAAGAGAAGTTCAAACACCTAAGGTAGTTCTTTCACCATGAAGAATGGGACAGATGAAGAACAGAGATGAGATGATTCCTGGGCACATACATATGAAAAGCAACATACAAAGACTAGTTTTAAAAACAAAGAGGACAACTTTGAGAGATATTATAATGTATGGGAAGTACTTTTATGATGAGGTTTTGTATAAATTCATGAATTCTAATAAATCACTTACAATTATTTTCTCAAGGTCAACTCCAGTCACAATTATTTTGCTGCTGTTTAGCCTTCCTTTCCTCCTCCCACTCACAAAAACCTCATCACCTTTCCCCTCTACCAAATCAAGACACAAACCTGGCATTCTCAAGAAAACCCTTTTGATTTACTTTCCATAAAACAGGCTATTACTACAGGAGGTGTCACTTACCGGGAGCAGCCATGGCACAAGGAATGCTTCGTTTGTACTGGATGCAAGAAGCAGTTATCTGGACAACGTTTTACCTCCAGGGATGAGTTTGCATATTGCCTGAGCTGCTTCTGCAACCTCTATGCCAAAAAGTGTGCTGGATGCACAAATCCAATCAGCGGTAGGTCTCTCATGGCTAGCACCTTTGAATTCTTGTTTTATGCTCAATGAACTGCTTCTAACATTAAAAATGGTTAAATAATTCTGAATAACTTGACTCAAGATACTATACAATTCAAGATACTATACAATTAAATACTTGTGTCTTTCAAGTGCCTACTAAAAAGACATGGAAGAGGTCCTTAAAAATGAATTTTCCTCTTTTTCACCCAATTTTCATGGAACATGGTGGACACAGTAACAGAGCTCTGTGTGTAGCGGAATATGTGTGTTCTGTGTATCATTCCACATGCCTCCATCAAAGGATCACTGACCTTGGCAACAAAAGCCCCCTCAGCAATTCAAAGTGGTAACTGGCTTATAGTTCATGCTGTAGCACAGTGCATTTGTTCCTGAATTTTCAGAACAGCAACTGAGAAATCACAAGGCTTTTAGACATTGCTTCCTAGTACCAAAGTGCCTTAAGCAGCAAATACTTAAAGCTTTACTGCAAAAAACTTAGCATAAAAAGATAGCCACCTCTATGAAGGAATCAGCATTTAACAGCAAAATCCATACAGACCAAGACTGTAAAGCTGAGTTACATCTGGACCATTTTCTCTCTTGTTGCTCTGCCCTTTTGCTTGTCCCTCACTAACATATCATAGAATCACAGAAACATCCAGGTTGGAAAAGACCCTCAGGATCACCAAGTACAACCTATAACCCTATTCACACCTTAAACCATATCCCTAAGCACCCCACCCAAATGACTCTTAAACGCATCGAGGGTCGATGACTCCAACATCTCCCTGGGCCATTCATTCCACTGCCTGACCACTCTCTGTGAAAAACTTTTTCCTCATATCTAATCTAAACATACCCAGTCTCAGCTTGAGGCCATTCCCCCTTACTCTATTTCCAACTACCTGTGAGGAGAGACTAGCATCAGCATATGCTTGGTTGCACAGCTCCTAGAAGTCAGTGCACAGCATCACAGGTTGTGTTTTCTGTTCATGTGAAAGAAGCATTTCTCTTTTGAATATTGCAGTCCTTTCTATCATGTTCTGATTTTTTTCCCAAAATGTTGCTACTAAAAGCAAAACAAAACAAACTCCTCTCCCATCAGGTAAGAGATATGCTCAACTAAAATCTTGTCACTGACTTCCAGCTAGTTATTCCAACAAATCACACTCAAATTTCTGAAGGTAAACAAGACAATTACTATTGAGAGACATTCACCCCTTTCCTCTTTTTTTCCCTGCACAACTTCTTGTGCTGGTTTGAGGCTAATTGGAATATTTTAATAGAGAAAANTCCCAAACCCACATCACTTCTACACCCCTTATAATAACCTACATAGCCTCAAAATCTTAAATGCTTTCAGCAGTTTGCCAACTTTCTTTTTTTTGAGGCGTTCTTCCTTCAAAGCTATAAGGACATAACACATCCTGTCAGATTTCCTTCTTAATGATTTAAATGCATCTGACAATACAATATCAACTTACTTATAGCATCCTGTAAAAAACTCAGACTTCTGTTCAGAGGCAGTTGCTTCAACTTGCTCCTGGTGCATACCATACTGCCACCCCCTTTAAGTTCATTCCTACCATTGTCACCAGTGATAGCAGCCTAGTTCACAAACTTAGCTGAAAACAACAGAACTATTGGGGGATATACAGAACAGAGGTAGCAAAATCAGCACAGCAACAAATGGATTTGTCACACTGATATTTTTTCACGACTGTCAGATCTCCACAGTAATCCATGAGGGGAGTCTGAAACAGCATCACTTGACAACTGATGTGCAATTCTTTTCTTGTAACACAGTATTTTTGGTTTTCAAATAGGACTCGGAGGAACCAAGTACATCTCCTTCGAAGAACGGCAGTGGCATAACGATTGCTTTAACTGTAAGAAGTGCTCGCTCTCATTAGTGGGTCGTGGCTTCCTCACAGAAAGGGATGACATTCTTTGCCCTGAGTGTGGGAAGGATATTTAAGGGGTGTGGAGAGCAAACCCATGCTTGCAATATATAGTCTGAAATACACAGATGTTCAGAACTAGCTTTGCCACTCTGTGTTTCACTGTACTATTAGCATTACTTAACCTGTATCTTCAGACTCTCCAAATACGGAGGGAAAACTTCAAAATCTCTAGTAGCAGTGCTGGTGTTTAAGACTTCTACAGTTAACCAAAAATAAAGCAAAACCAGAGCTGTAAAACTATTTGGGTATTATTGACATAGCATACTGGTTTTGTTTGGTTTTCTGTTGTTGGGGTTATTTTTCCTTCCACTAAATATTCCAGTTACAAGCAAGTTCAAGGATTACAATGGTCACACATGATACATTCATAGGTGGATATTCAGGATGAAACTCTCAGCGCACTGAAATAAATGGCAACACCATTCAGCTTCAGCAAGGCTGTGGGCTAACCTCAGTGTTTCTTGAGCTATGTGACTAGTGTGTGCTGTCAAGTGTCTAGGAAGACTGCAAGTGTAGTGGGTGTTTCGATGTACAAGGATTTGTGCCATGCCATAAAGAGATAATGATAAAACAGCTCAAGTGGGACTGCTTCGTAACAGGTACATATTTTATTGCATGACTAGCTGATTGTGTGGAGTACAAGTTCTGATGGACGGTGTCAGTATTACAGTTAGTCAACATTACACTGCACATTGTATTTTTCAAAATAAAATCATTTAAAACAAAATTGTGATTGTGGCTTAATTGTATCTACATATTAGTTTCATAAATATAACGCTTTCACAGTCTGAAGAACTACTATGCGAGAGCCATACAAACAACCCTTTTTGCACTCAGTTATTAGGAAACTGTGGAGTTTAGATAATCCTCAGATGGGCCCCTGCTGATACAACATAGTTGTCTACTAACTGAAATCTGTGGGAAAATTATCAGTGAAACTGAGTAACTGAATTCTGAGTCACAAAATGGCAAGAGTTGGAAGGGATCTCTGGAGATCACCCAGTCCACTCTTCCCTGCAAACACAGGTTCACAGAATCATGTCAAGGAAGCTGTTCAAAATCTCCAGAGAAGGAGACTTCACAACCTCTCTGGACAGTCTTGTCCGGTTACCTTCACAGGAAAGAAGTTTTTTCCTTATATTCAGATGGAACTTTCTGTGTTCTACTTCGTGCCCATTGCCCCTTATCCTATCACTGGGCATCACTAAGAAGAGTTCAGCCCATCGCCTTGACCCCCACCATTTAGGTATCTATAAGCATTGATAAGATCCACTCTCAGTCTTCTCCAGGCTGAACAGCTCCAGGTTTCAACCTTTCCTCACAGGAGATACTCCAGTCCCCAGATCATTGTTGCCAACCTTTGACAGACTCTCTCCAGTAGTCCCCTGTCTCTCTTGAACTACAGAGATGAGAACTGGACACAATACTCCAGATGTGGCCTCATCAGGGCAGAGTCGAGGGGGAAAAACAACCTCCCTCAACCTGCTGGTCACACTCTTCTTAATGCACCCCAGGATATTATTTACCTTCCTGGCCACAAAAGCATACTTCGGTAGCTTGTTAACTTGTTCACCAGCACTCTCAGGTTCTTCTGCAGACCTGCTCTCCAGTAGGTCAGCCTCTAAACTGTACTGGTGCATGGGGCTATTCCTCCCCAAGTGTAGGACTCTACAATTAACCTAGGAGAACTTCATTAGGTTCCCTGCTCCACCTAACTCTCCAGCCTGTTCAGATCAATTGCAGCTGACAAAAAGTGTGTTTGTAGGCTCTAAACTCAAATTTAAAATACTGTTTTCTTCAACAAGCAAAGAGGTCGACACAATTCAAAAGACACCGATCTTGGCAAAAGTCAGAAGTTTAACATCTATGCTAGGGCATGCTTTAATTTTGTTCAGTACTGCAATACATAATACCCTTTGCGTCATTTCTGCTACACACCTGCTGCAAAGGCAACTGTCAGCAACAGTATGCTGTCACGACAATAAAATGAAGAGGAACCAATCCAAAGGAAGATATATTTCTTTCCAAAGCAAACTTCGATATGGACATCTTATGTAACATACTATCCCAGTACACCTTCCATATTAAATTCATTTATCATCAGCAAAAGAAAGAAAGTAACACGGTGCATTCCAACAGGAATCTTCAGACGTATAAAGAACAATTAGAACATACTTAGCCTGCGTAGGGAAAGTTTGCTCCTAGTTCCTGACACACCACTTTTGAATTTTTCTTTTGGTACATGTGAAGTACATGTGAACTACATACTGCAGTTCTGCTCTAGTGCTTTGCTGAAAGAAGGATTAGTATAAGTTAACAGTGTAGTAGAAGGTAGCGAGAGCAGTATAGCTTGCACTTTGCTCCAAAACACTACAAGAGACTGCAGAATAGACCCAGCTTTGGAAAAAGGCAGATAAGTATGACAAGGCTGGAAAGTGTAGCAGTAAGGCATCATGCTATTATTCCAGCAGAGTTCTGCATATTGCTCCTTAACACATACCAACACAAACATGCTCCTAGCAACTGGAACTACAACAAAATACAGCCAAGGCTCTAAACCACTGCCAAGAAAACACTCACAAAACAGCACTCCCACCACACTGTTGCACTAGTGCAAGGAACAACACTTCGCATGATACTAACTGCTGCTAAAACCCCGACACACCTACTGAGCTTTTTAAGTTTCTTAATTTAATTTCAAATCCACTGAAATATATCTGTATAAAATGAATAAGCTTAATTACACCACAAAAACAAGTCAGCACTACTTTGTTTGCTTTCAACTGAATTTATTTAAATAGGATAAGGCTACTTAAAAGACAACTCTTTACATAAAAAATGTACATTATGTTAAAGTTTGCTGTACTCAAGTACAAAAACTGCACAAATGTTTAGTAAAAGGAAAACAGCACACAATATTTCAAAACACATTCTTACCATTTTACAGCATTCGAGAAGTGCCTTTTATCTCGTTACAGTGAATGAAGAACTTGTCAGTAATGAACTAAGCTACAATTTTTTTGGTTTCAGTATTAACCAATGTTAAAAACGTAAACAAGGTTTCAGATCACTACTGACAGCTTCTCTTAGTGGGTTAACTAAGGGGATTCAGAAGCTGATTCTTTTTTTTTGTTTGCTTTACTAAGGTCTGGGAGTGTTATTGTTATTACCATCCACATCAAAAATGGATCTAAACTGCCTTCACTCTGAGTCACTGAGATTTAATGAAAATGTTTCCACCAACTCAACTGGATTTCTGCCCTATAAAGGCACTCCAAATAATCCAGATGAAACATCAAGTTTCACACAAAACCAACATCCATCTTAAATTACCAAAGGATGGATAAATAGGTTGGGGGTTTCTTTGAGAGTGCAACTACATACACTAACGCTCTCAAGGTACCTCTTTGTCTTCCTATCCTTGTCCCTTTCCAACTGTTAGTAAGTTGAGAAAGCACTGGTCTGCATTCCAAAGGTTTCTCCATATTTTATAAGCATGACTGTAACCAGGCAAACAATCAAATCTGCTTGGTCAACACATTTTTATGCATGTATAAAATATGCCTGTGTATTTAAGAGAACATGGCACTTTTCCATTCACTACTTCCTCTCAAAGATTAATATCAAGCAGTCTAGTAACATATTTCCATCTGTGTTTCTTACTTCATACATCAATAAGAGAAACTTCAATTTGAAGTAATGCTGTTAAAACAGTTCATCTCTTATTACCAACTTATCTTGCACTGTAAATTCTATGCTCCTGTTCTGTTCAACAAAAAGGAAAAAACTTTGTCTCAGACTATTTTATGAGTAGAATGGTCAGTTTTATCACCTAAATGAATTATCTTTTTTAAGCCAAAAAGGCTCTTGGGATCACTCTGAATCTCAGTAACTATATTCATTATTTAATCAGAAATGGAATAAAACCAAGTCTTACTGAAACAAACAGACAAAAAATGTATGTGTGAATCATGCAGGAGATGAACTAGAATAATCTCAAAAACTAAAAGTGAGGATTTTAATATATTGTAATATTACCACTTTTTAAAGAAGTAATGAACTACCTGGTGTACAAGAGTAGACACCCTTAAGGTGACTGGTGATAATGACTCCAGATTTACAATAGGGAACTTTTAGACTTGTTAAAACTTCACAGCAATCTGTATCCCTGTAAAGTTTAAAAATAATTGTACTTATACTGTTTAAATATGACTTATCTGTTTGAAAATATGGAAGTAACATTTATGTTTCAAGCACCATTAGCTACTTCATGGCCATGTAACATGCTGGATTTTCTTCTTTGCTTCTGTAGGCTTTAGATCATTCTGGAATAAAAGAAAATATATATGCATTCTTAGATATGTCACACAAGCAGAAGTTAGTAATTAACCTGCCATATTCAAATCAAGTACTGACTGTTGCTATTCTGCTCCTGCAACAGCTTTCTACTGCCATCCTGTGGAGAAAATTAAACATCGCAGACCTTCTCTAGAGAAGGCAATGATTTTAACCAATTGCAAATCATACATGCCTTTTGCTTTTTATTAGTCCCTCCATTAGTTATGCAAAAATACCTTTCTGTTACACAGCTTGGAAACAGATACATATTTGAGTTTCAGAATATACTTCTGAGGTTTTTTTTCAGACTGCCTTCTTAAAACACTCATTGAAATGGGATTATGTAAGAAAAAAAACCCCAAGCATACAACTAGGATTTAAAAAGGTACTTTTGTGAAATAGTAAAAAAAAAAATAGAAAAAGAGAAGGAAAAGCTGGTCTTCCTTTGTAATGACCTGTGTAAGTTACATAATTGCAAGTCACAGATTAACTCATTTTTGAAAGCCTGCCCCAAGGAACCAGGAAAAAAAAAAAATCCAGCAAGCCCAAAGTAAAACAATGGGAGAGACAAGCAATTACCTTTCACCACCTAAAAATAAGACAAAAAAGAATCTGAGACGTTTAAAGCAGAGTAAAGACAGGTATACAAATTTTCAAGAACCTTCTGCAACACATTAGTTTGGGGAGCACAATCTGGAAATCTTTTCTCCTTAGAAGTTTCAGTGAAAGGTTTAAGGAAATTAGACCCAAAGATCAGAGGGATAGTTCTATGGTATTCAGCACAAGAACAGCCACTTGCTTCAAAAGGCACTTGTCATTCCTGTCATTATAATAAAATTATATTAGGCTTTACGCTCCACACCCATCTGCCAAGTATACTGATTGTCCCTAGCCGCACCGCTTATTATTCAATACGAAATTCTTTAATTTCAGAAAGTAAAGTTACATACAACACATCTACTTAACTTCAAACACATCTGGCCAGCGTTAACCAAAGCAGTGTGAGGTTAATGGTTGGACTCTATCATCTTAAAGGTCTTTTCCAGCCTAAATGATTCCGATTCTATGAACGAACTTACTGGTATTAACTAGAAAAGTATAAAGTGTGGCTAAGGGAGAAAGTCAAGCATCAGAGGTGATAGCTTCTGAGCATGTTATACAGTGTCATTTAAAAGATTTCATCATGTCTACAAAAATATTTAACTTAAAGATATTGTGATGTGTATACTAGACAAGTTTCAAACCTCTGTAGGTTCAGATCTGACCAATGCTTGGAACACTTCTGAACATTAGAATAACTTAGTAATACTGATAATAGGAATCACCTCTCCAGCAAAAACTTGAAACAGGGCTTCAGCAACTACTGTAAAAGTTGCTTAAGTTGTCTTTCAGAACAGGTGCTCATGTTTAACACAAGTCTGATGGAACCCACTAATCCACACTTCCTGCATTCTTTCATGGAAGATTTTTTTTTTTAAATAATTTCATGAGGCAACATTGAGAAAACAGAAATTAGGTGTAGTGTCCCAAGAAAAGTGTAATTGTACACTATTCAATCTCCTTCTGTTGTCCAATGGAGAAGAGATATTTCTATTTCTTCCTTTGAAGTGCCATCTTAATTTAGATACTCCCATATTCCAGCGGAAACTCCTTCGCTTGTATCATAAAGGAATATGGCATGAATGTAAGACTTACCCCTACCTCATAGCATGTTTGAAAGGGGATATGGCCCATTGCTCCTTGCCCACTGACAAGCCCTTAAAGACTAATCACAGCTTTGTCAAAAATAACTACTGCTCTTTCTTTCTCCCCAGTTGGCAGCTACCATTACCTGCATTTTCAGAATCTGTCCTGCTGAGTTCATACATCCTGCCTTAGTTCCTCTCTCATCACTTCAGCTCATTAGCCTCATTCTGGCCCCATCTGTAATACAGTTCTCTTCTCTACAGGAAATTTGTTTGCAGCCAAATCTAACTCAGAGAGGTAACTATCTACCTTTACGGTTAACAGCTCAGTCATCAGTCTTCTACTTGAGAATAACACCCTTCTGTTCAAGATCTCAGCATGTCTTTCTAGTTGCCTTCCAAAAGCTCAGGTACCTGATTAAGATCACCATGGCTCAAAATGAGCACTTGACCTTTGGCCTCTCACTTCAACTAGTACAATCTGTTGTTACGGCTTCTCATTCAGACCCACTATCTATGCAGCACTCTTGATTTTCACATCCAGTTCCTTCCTCTAGCCTGTCTATGTGAGACTTAAAACAGATTGTGTTCTTCCTCTGAGGATATATTCTACATCTCTCAGCATCTCATTTCTGTTCCTGTAACATCTCTTCTTTCACTTTGTCAAATGAAAGCTTGTCCTACTCAACCATTCAAGAGTGATTGTTACAAATGTTTTCATTCAATTTTTTTCTTCTGCACTACAGAAAACAGACCAGTTGTCTTCCTTTTAAGACTATTCCTGTCGTTCTGTAATACTTGTTCTTTCTCTCAGACCTTCTCATAGAATTATTTTGTGTTCTACTTGACTGCTACCAGCACCACCTTACCAATAGCTACTCACTAAAATTACATGTATGTTTTTTTACCAAGCTGTCTCTCTCATACAGCAAAGCACTTAATTTCTTTTCTTATCTTTCCCAAACCAGCTGCTCTTTTGTCTGTTCCTAAACAAAAACTCTACTCTTATTCCAAAATAAAGTAATACTGAAAACTCTTACAAGTCTCCCTTTGGCTCCTGCAAGTCTGAGTTACAAAAAGCTGCAAAATAAGATAATGAATGTACCTACCGGCAACTCAGATTCTTCTTTTGGAACAGCTCTCTTTAACTTCACAACAGTAGTTCCTGCTACTGGAGACAAAGGATATGATTTCAGATTATTCAACACGCTGCTGTTAGTCTTTGAAATATTGGTCTGCTTAGCCTCATTATTCCTTATTCCCAGCTTAGTGTCCTCTGATAAACTGGAGGCAGAAATGTATGTTGAGGCATTTGAAGGAACGGATAATCTTCTAACAGTGTTGGTGGTGCTTCCAGCTGGAGGTGGCTTTAGGCGATCTGTAGCTCCGTTCTCTGTCTTCTTCACTTTTATGCACGTACTTGTTGAACTGCCATCAAATACAATTAACGGCCGCTTCCTTAAACCTTCTACCGTTGTAACACTGAAAACACAAATTGTAAAATTCTCAGAAAACACAAGGTAGATGATTGAAAGCATATCCAAGACATGATTATAATCTTGCCTAAAGTAAAAATATATCCCAAAATACTGACCTTAAACTCTTAGCTGCTCCAGAATTAGGTAATAGAAATTATTTACAAAATATAAAGGGGGAACAGGGTCAGGGAGTTGTGTGAGGAACAGTGTTCCTCAGGAAAGAGAGTTGTGTGAAGAACTTCATAGGCAGACAACTACAGTTGTATGACCAAAGACTGTATGTTTATATCACTGTAGCTACTTGAAAATAACTAAAAAGATAATGGTTTTCAATATTTCACAAGTTGAATATTTGAGAATATATTACCTATAAGAACAGCATCTAATATTTTGTGCTTCTAAATCTGTTTCCACTCATACTCAAAAACATTACGTTAATATAGTCTAACAGACTGTTAGACAAGGCATAAGAACATTAAACAAAAAACCCACACCTGTTTCTGAAATAAGCTGTCTTTAAACAAGAACTCAAGGATGATTTAATGCATTTTTTTTAACAGTTTGTGACTTTAAGCCTATGTGTAGTCGAAGCTGGCCAATTCAGTAACAACTGACTCATGAAAAATGAGTACTACTAAGCTAATATCAAAGAAGTAGCATCAGAAAACATCCTGACTGAAAAAAAACCAAACACATCAGAAAAACCCAAAACAGAATCAATCAAAAAAGCCAAACCAACAAAGCAAAAAACCTCCACAAAATTATTATAGCTCATGCTATATGAATTTAGAGTTTTAAAAAAGCAATGCTCACCAATAACAATGACAGTGTTTGGGAGGCACAGATTTAACAACTTTAAAAAATGAAGCCACTGTTAAATTATGTAATATTTTTGTTTAGAAATTTCAGTTTTCAATACACACTTACTGCTTAATCATGATTAAACAGAGCAATTAAAGTTGAACAGTATTTCTAACAATGAAATATATTCATTAATTTGCAGTTAATGGATTTGACAACATTAATGTTAAGAATCTCAACAGACTTCAAAATACGACGGAAGCAGAGACTCAATTCATTTGACTTGGAACAACCTATTAAGAATTTAGACACTGATTGCACAAGAACAGAATGGAAGAAGTCAGAGTTTAAGAGCTCATAAATGAAAAGACAGTTCAGCTATCATTCGGATTTGTTTCTACATTACTATCAGTTGATAACATGTCACACAATCCTTTTTTTTTTTTTTTTTTGTTTTTCTATTCATGGGGTTCCCAGAACTGACAAAGAGAGATCTTCAATCCATCTGGCAGCTGTTTGTCAAGAGATCAGACACAACTCTGGTTTGGTTTCTAAGGCAGCTGCTACAAAACAAAATTAGCTTCCAAGACCAGCACTGTTCAGCCAGACACACTGATACAGTTAAATACTACTGAAACAACAATAGCATGTAACACATTCATTAAATGAAGGGTATAAATTCACTTGAAAAGCCTAAAAAGCTGACATACACTTGAAAAAACAACCACATACTTTCTGTTCACTCTGACTTTGTCCAAGAATTTATTGAATGCTCCTGACAAGGGATATTTCTCAGTAGCCTTTTTGGAAAAATAAGTTTACAAACTATGTGAAAGAAAAGATTTTACTGTTTGGTTTTGGGATTTTTTTCAGTCATCTTCCTATGGAGGCTTTTTAAAATTCAGTCTGGTAAAGACTGGTAAGTCAGAAACTAACTACAATACTAGGATTATCTATGCTGTAATTCTAAAATTCAGGTTAGCAACTGTACAAATTACCACATCCAGGTAATATTCTCAGAGAACACTTTGGGAAAGTTCCGAAAGGAATTTGGATGCTGTACCTTCAAGAACTGCCACACAGAATTTTTACATACACAGCTCATAGAACTCTTGGGTATGATGTTCACTTTATTTATATAAAATATAGTAGGACTCAAGTTAGCCAGCACCCTTGTGAGGGACAACACTGATGCTAGGTAACAGCTGTAAGGAAACATTTTAGAATATCATGTTCCTTCCTGCAGGACACTCACTGAAACATAGATTTCAATATGTATCTCCTAGAGAAATGTTCTAGTCACGCTTTGGGCTAGGTTGGAAGGGGAACATGCTCTTATCCTGCAGTTCACTTTGTAGCACACAGTAAAGAATACAAGATTTACTAGGGGAAGCAAAAGCTTCTCTATGGGAGCAATCTGGGTTTCCAATGTTTCGTATCATTACTCACGTGGCCAGGATGGCCTTCAAGCAATTCTCCATTATAAAGACAAGCTAATGTAATAATGTTCCCCATGGTTATCCTAAATAATGCCCCGTTATCAAAACAGACAGGTGATCACCTCTTGTATGAATGTCTGAAAGTGGTCAGAAGTACCACATTTATACTGAACTCAGTATTATTAGCAGTTCTCAGAGGAGGCTGAAGTGGCCTCCCACATGACAGGGGAAATGATGAGTTCTACCAAGGCCACAGCTCCAAGAGTGCACAGCCACAGTGCGCTTGGATACTGAGAGTTTGAAGGTGAGCCTTCAGACTTGATGGCACTTCTGAAACTACATACATATTCTGAGATTCATGCCATACTGTTTCTTCCAGCAGGCAAGATGGTAATTCACAAAGTTAACTGTACCTGAACACATTTTCTGAAATGTTTGCAGATGGATAGACCGCACTGTTTTTTTATTTGCTGTTATTGTCTGCACCTCAAATATTCAGCAATAAGGTATATAAACCACCATCTGTGACCTCAGATATATGATTCTATTATTAAGGTATAACAGGTTACTGCAGCTTGGCTTAATATATAGTCAGTCTTTTAGGACAATGCCATCAATCACCAACTGTAAAACTAAACACAATATTCAACACTGACTTCAACTTTTCGACTGTGTTTTTAACCTCCTATCTGTAACTACTAGAGGCACACAAACGCACCCTGAGCTGTGCAGATCAAGTCTCCAAGATTCATATTAATATCAGTGCACACTGTAAAGCTGTAGTTTCCACAGAGGAAGTCATCAGAAAGCTCCTGTTGTTGATATGATCAATCAGTTCATCTAACTTCTAAACAAAACTTACAGCACACTTAGCTTCCACCTCAGATTTGCACAAAACTTAAAACCTCACATGCCTAAGAATTTTGGTTTACCTTTAAAACCAACAAGTTCTACTTCCTCCTCTGCACAATCCCATTATGCCTGTTCTGCTTAAGTGGTGCACACAGCTATGAGGAAAACTCTGATATTTTAACATCCAAAAAGATGACCGCAATCCCTTGACTCTTTATGTCAATATACTAAAAGTGAAGTGTTCTCTGCAACTGTTACTTGCAAAGTGTGGAAAATGTCTGTTTCTCCCATTTCTCTGGAGTTAGTAATAACAGCATGTAAAGGGTTAACCCGTCCTGGGGGTGGCCTGAACCTGACCCCAGGTCCTCCTGACTCCTCCCCGGGGGTGGTCTGAACCTGACCCCAGGTGCAATGGTTAGCTCACTCCGACTTCCTGTCTAGACCCCCTATAAAAACAGAGCAACTTCCTGTTTCTCTTTCTGCTCTCCCTGCCTGCCAGCAGCACCCTGGTTCCTGCTGCTCCTGCTTTGCCACGTGACCATCCTACCACATTGTGGGACAACTACCTGCTGAATCTATCTCCATCCATTTCCATCAATATGGTTTTTTATATATATATATATATAGTTTCCCTTCCCTATGCCTTTTTTATAACTTGCCTTACCTTAAATACCTTTTATTTATTATTAAAGTGTTTTTTTTCTTCAATTTAAAAGTTAAGACTATTCTTTGGGTGTTTTACCCCTTTTCACTCTCTACAACTATTTATTTTCTTTCCAAAAGGGGTAGAGGGGAAGACATCCTATTATTGTATCGTTCTGTTAGGCTTTGGGCTCCGGGAAGCTTAAACTAGAACCAATACACAGCAGTAAAAGATAAGCTTTCCAGACAGTATTTTGCCAACAGATTTGTTAAGCCTGAAGATGTAAAACAAGTGAAAAAACAGTAATGGATGGAAAAATCTTAAAACTAAAAACAGAGCAAGAGACTAAGCCTAATATTCTAGATGTTAAATGCTAAGATTAATAGATAAAAAGACAACTGGTAGATTAAGTATATCTCCTTTTACTACTTTCCCAGCAAATACTGAATAGGTTTCATCACTACTGAATTTCTGTGTACCAAATAAAAGCCTTTACACTTTTCCTATATGTAAACTCTAGAAGAAGCAATTCTCACATCTGAAAACTAACATTGCACCTACTCACAAAACATCCAGCCTATCTTTATTTCTTTGATAATAAAAATTCCCTTGCACCTACCTACCTCACTACATCAACAGTTTCTTATTGTTCAGACACTAACCTTATGCTTTCATTCTCCACTTGCAAATAGAGATACTGTAATCTTTTATGCACATGGAAAAAAAAAATAAAAAAAAAAAAAAAACCCACAAGTCAATGTCCTAGGCACTGCTATTTTTTTTAATAACAACAAAAAATAATCCCTCAAAATATTTTGTTTAGCTCTTCACAGTTAGAAGCCTCATTAAAGCTAAACTAGACTCATGAAATCAAGAAGCTGTAATACTGCAAAACTGTAATGAGAATTTCCATCCATGTTTCCTTAGGATTTGCTGCTGAAGCTAAATCAGAGTGCCACCCATGCACATCATGCATCAAAATCTTGGCAGGCAGAAGGTTAGGAGGCAAAGAGATTGAGAAAAATAAATACTGTAAATATGATTCTATTTAGCAATTAGATGATAAAGCAAAAAAAAAAAAAATTTTTCTTCATCATAAAGTACCTTGAAATACACCAATAACCTGGTATCAACACAGGCTGGGAAATGAAGGCATTGAGAGTAGTAGAGAAGGACTTGGGAGTACTGGCAGACAAAAAGTTGGACGTAAGATAGTGCTTGATGGAGCCCAGAAAGTAAATCATATCCCGGGCTGCATCAAACGCAGCATAACCAGTGACTGAGAGAGGGAATTCTGCTGTTCTGCTCCAATCTTGTGACACTCAGCCTAGAGTACTGAGTTCAGCTCTGGAACCCTCAGAGTAAGAAAGATATGGACCTGCTCAGAGAAGGGCCACAAAGACAATCAGAGAGCTGGAGAATAGGGAAAGGCTGAGAGAATTTGGATTTTTTAGCCTGGAGAAGAAAAGGCTCTTGAAGGCCATTATTGTGGCCTTTCAGTACTTGAGGCTTGTAAGAAAGACAAGGACAGAGTTTTAAATAGTGCCTATGGAAGCAGGACAAGCGGTAATGGTTTTAAACTCAGAAAGGTTTAGGTAAAAGAAGTTTTTTTTACAATAAGAAGATTTTTGCACAATGACTGTGGTGAAACACTGGAATGGGTTGCCTCTAAAGATGGTAGATGCCACCCTGGACCAGAAGCCATGCTGGAAAACAATCAGAGTCAAGTTGGATGGGGCTCTGAGAAACCTGATCTAGTTAAAGATGTCCCTGTAGATGACTTTTAAAGGTCCCTTCCAGCCCAAGGCATTCTATCTTTCTATGAAAATCTAAATGCCATTAATATCCTTCAAATGACAAAAAAAATATCTTTCCCTCTTTCCTAACATCACAACAGTACTATCTAATACTTCTGACACAAGAGATGTAACACAGCATTCCCTGTAACAATATCCAGAAGTCATACAAATTTCATTAATCAGGCAAACAAAGATTAAACTAAATGCATTGTCCTAAATTTCTCAAGGCTAGCCCAGTAAAAGCTAGATTACCTTTTATCCTCATTTTTCAACTCATTTTGCTGTCTTTTCTTTTCCATCATTTTTCCCCATCTACTTTTTGGCAAGTCACGTTGAGGCAGAGGAATGGCATGTTGAATATAGAGATCAGTGAGACCATCTTTGTCCATCTTTACATCATTTTCAACCAGTATATTTTTCTGAGGGGAACAAAAATAAAGTTGTTATTATTATGACACACTCAAAGCACAAGCATCTTCATGGCTTATTTTTTTTCCAAAAGCCACTACAAGGTATTAAATAAATTATTATGTATTCAGCATAAATTCCAGGGTTTCAGAATTGACAGGGCTGCCCAGTGCTGCCCAGTGCCAATGACAGCCTGGTTTCCTGCCTTCTTGTTTTCAACTTCCATTGTTTTCAGGGTGGATTACACTCAGTTCCTCCCTTCAAAGCAATGGGAAACAGGGAATGTTCAGGTCAATACATACTGGCTTTCTTTTCCACCCATCTATTCACATATCTCCTTTTGTGCCTCTTGATTCCCGCGGTTGACATTCTTTCTTAAGTGCATCTGAGGACAGGTGCCGTGAGGCTCCTCTGCTTTAAGTTTTGATGTCTGATAGGCTATTTTCGTCAGCGTCAGAAAGCTGCAGTCAGCTGCAGCCAGTACTGGGTAGTTCATCACTTCAGCCCACACAGGTCAACTCTGTAGCCCCTCGTTATCAAAAATTCTGTAATTTTTTCCCAATAAAAACAGTAGAAAGAAAAAAAAAGGGGGGGGGGGGGGGGCAAAGGGGGGGGGGGGGAAGAAGGGGAGGAGGGGTAGTCATAATAGACATACTATTGATAACTGATGCTTTCGTGTACTCTTAAACGCACTTCTCTGAATCTAATTAAAACAGCAGAGGCCTTCTTTCCCGCGACGCGGGACGGACACAATACCCTCCCCCCAACCCCGCCTCGCCTCGCCTCGCCTCAGGGGCCACCGCTCCAGGGCCGGCTCGCTTCTCAGAAAGCCCGGGCGCACCTGCTCCAGGGTAAGCAGCAGGAACTCTTCCGAGAGTAGCTCCGGGTGCAACAGCAGCTCCGCGTCCTGACGCTCCGACTCCTGGCGCCCTGACCCTAGCTCCTCCTTACCACCACCCACCCTACCCCGTCGCTGCGCCGCCATCTTCTTCCCCCGGCGACCTTCTTCCGGCCTCCCACAATGCCGCACGGAGCTTGCGGAAGGGGAGCTGGCGCGGGAAGTGACGCAAGGCATGTGACGTCAGGCTGGTGAGGGTCCCGCCGGTGTCACGGTGGCGGCAGGGTGCGGGCGGTGGCTTTCTGCGCGGCCAGGCGGGGATGCTGCCGGTAGTTAGACGCGGCGGGGCTGGGAAAAGGCTTCCAGAGTAGTCTCACTGCACTGAAAACTACTTTGGCGTTATGTTGTGGGGCAGGGGGCGGCCTGCGACGGGCGCGGCCTGGCTTAGAGACAGGGAAAGCCGGAAGTGCGCCCCGTCCGTTCGGCTTGGCTCCCTCGGGCAGCTCATCCGGCAGGCCAGTTGGGAAGAGTTTTGTGTTGCTGGTAAGACGAAGTCATACTCCAACTGATAGCACTGAATTAGGAAAACAATTCTGTTAGCATACTAAAGTACTCAGTACTTCTGCTGCTACGTGCAGAAGCTTTGCTGATGAATTAAATAAGCTCGATTTTTTTTCTATGAAAGCGAAAACTACTAGTTAATACTTTCTTGACCTGCAATAACGAAAGTTGCTTTGTAATTCCAAAGTAAAACAGCTGATTATTTTAGCTTATTCATGTTAGTGATCTGCTTACATGTTTTAAAGCAGAATATGAGAATCGCGAATTACTACATTAGTAAATTAAGTATGTTTTTGCTACAGCAGAAAATTGCAATGCAATTTGAAGTACGTGATGTATTTCATAACATCGAGAGGCACAGGGAACAAGTAAAGGTAACATGAGTAACACTATGTGCATATGGGACAAGTTGCATGGGGGTCTGGGTTGATGAA
>WBNM01011703.1:0-93422 GCA_013399055.1 Ramphastos sulfuratus | reverse complement strand
CCATTCCCCCTTTTCCTATTGCTTAGACATCCTTATAAAATGTCCCTTTCCAGCCTTCCTGCAGGATTCCTTCACCTATTGGAAGGTGGCTATAAGGTCCCCCTAGAGTCTTCTTTTCTCCAGGCTGAACAACCCCATCTCCCTCAGCCAGTCCTCATAGCCAGAGGTATTCTAGCCCTTAGATCATCTTTGTGGCCCTCCTCTGTACTCTTTCCAATAGCTCTGTGTCCTTTTTATGTTGGGGACATCAGAACTGGATGCAGTGTTCAAGTTTAAAATTTCTGAAAGAAAGAATCAAGTTTTCCAGTTAGGAGTATGAGTCAAAAATGTTTTCCATTTTGAAAGGTATCTCAGTATCGAGTATTAGAGTTCAAAAAGCTTGAGTAAATATTTTCAGCAGAACTATCATCGAAAGCAAAGTATTGGAAAATATTCACATGGTTATTTGTATTGGTAGTATACAAATGTATATGCAGGATTATAACCCAGCTAGATTCTCAGTGTGATAAAGCACAGAGCTTTATTATAAGACTGGGAATAATTAAAGCAGCTCTCATTCTCTGGTTTAGTTGTTGGTTTTTACAATTTCATTCATTATTTATTTATGAAAAATACACAGAGATAATTGCACCCTTTGGGTTTTTTTCCTCCCACCTTTTCCTCTTCAAGTTTAGATCTTTTTGGTAGAGAAAGAGATAAAAAGAAATTGTCAACTGCCATTTTTTTTTTTCAATCTGATCTAACATTTAAAAGGAAAAAATACAAAATCTTTAAAAAACAGAAAATAATATTGCTTGATAATTTTTGATAGGTTTAGGGAGATTTTTATAAACCCACTTACTATATAAACTTATTTTTAGTTTATATTTTAGGCAACACATTTCACTTATTTCCATCCACAGTGTAATTTTGGTAGATTTTATCTTATTGCAGTCTACAAATGAGATGTAAAGTAAGCTGAATTCCAATCATATAGAATTATAGCTGTATATTTTAAAAAATCCCCTCTTGATTAATTCTGCCTCAAGTGCTATTTGATCTGATTAAACAGATAACGAGACCAACTATGAGGAAAGCAGCATAGATTTGAGTCTGCATGGACAGCTTTTACTTTGATAGGAAAAAAATCTGACTTGTGATTTTCCAGAAGCTGGTGTGACAAATGAGCTTTGTATCATCCAGAACCTTTAGAGAGCTGGAAGTTGGGTGAGATGTCTCACAGGCACTGTTCATTACACAGGCTGCTTAACAGACTCCTGATTTTCTTTTGTACTTGCCCTTATGATAGCTGTCACCAGGAATTAGTGCAGATCATCTATGAAGAATTTTGTCTGAAGTTGTGTTTTAAATCTGAGAATTCTTTATGTAATTTGTACTTTACAAAAGCAAAAAACACCAAAGTTGTTCAGAAACTGTGCAGCTGAAATAGAAACACAGAATTAACCAGGTTGGAAAAGATCCTAGATCATGAGTCCAACCTATCACCCAACACCACCTAATTAACTAAACCATGGCACTAAGTGCCTCATCCAGTCTCCTTTTAAACACCTCCAGGGATGGTGACTCCACCACCTCCCCATGCAGCCCATTCCAATGGCCAACCACTCTTTCTGTGAAGAATTTCTTCCTAACACCCAGCCTAAACCTGCCTTGGTGCAACTGAGACTGTGTCCCCTTGTTCTGTCACTGGTTGCCTGGGAGAAGAGACCATCCCCCACCTGGCTACAACCTGCTTTCAGGTAGTTGTAGAGAGCAATAAGGTCTCCCCTGAGCCTCCTCTTTTCCAGGCTGAACAACCCCAGCTCCCTCAACCACTCCCTGTAGGGCTTGTGCACTGCCAGGATAGAAATAGATGTGTCTTGTTTAGCAAATTATAAACCAGACATCCAAGTGCAGTCCTGCTAAGCTAACTAAATATAGCTAGGGTTTAGCCTCTATTTTTCATGTAGTCAGTAAAGCCTGAGAATACTTTTTGCACCAGGGAATCAGTTTTCTGATGTTATTTTGCTAATTTGCCTTAAATGCTTGAGCTGTTGCAGCAGAAGGTTTGTGAGGAGTTTCATATTCCTGCCTTCAAATACCACATATATTATCTCTGTGTTCAGTTAACCAGGCTTTCTCTGGTCTGGCTTTCAAGTGAACTTTTGCTATGAAGAAAACCTATTTTAATTATTCAAGTGTAAAAGCTGTGCTATAGCCTCTGTTGTTGTTTGGTGGTGTTGGTTGGTTTGGGGTTTTTTTGCTTTTTTTTTGGGGGGGGGGGGGGGGGTTTGCTTTTTTGTTTGGGGTTCTTTTGGGGTGTAGGCAGTTTCTGCCAAACTGTAGATCAGTGCCTAAAAGTTCAATAAAGTTAATACTGACTTGTATATACCAGCAATAGTCTGAACTGAGTGACTGTAGTAGACCAAAGGAAAGTTATTGTTTTACTTTATTGTTCTCTATTTTTCCTGATGAATGCTTATTTAAATAGCTGGAAATCTTTATATTTTGGAGGGCTTTTATTTAAAAAAAATCGTTCTCCATTTCTTGTGGTTGATAGGATCTGAAGTCAGGGAAATACTCTAGGCTCGTGGTTCCAATTTATTGAAAATATTGCAAGTATTTACTGAAGCTACTTTCTGTTACTAGCTCTTACTCTTTATTAAGATGCTTGAAATAACTCTCAATGCAAATGTCAGAATTAACTCTGTTTAGAGGGCTGAAATGTGTCTGTGTTTGCTGAAATCATTTCTTGCCAACAGCTGAATCACATACATGTTTTCTGACTTTAACCTACAGCATCCACTTGTCTGCCACAGCTTCTGTTACACTCGTTTAAGGGATATAAATCTCCTTAATATTGCTGGAGTTACCTAAGAAATATTTCTAACTAGTTATTTTGAAAGATTTCAGCTCCCCTACAACTCTTGTCATTGTCCTCAATGCTAAAACTAGGGCTATCACCTGTGTTTGTCAAGGTAATGAAAGTATTACTGGAACAATGTAAAACTGCTCTGTTTGAGGTATATGCATTTAGAGGTATATATAGTTTTGTCAGCTGCTAATAATTGGCCTGTCTTGCTGATTTTGAACCCATAAAATGTTTTAGAGATGTATTTAATTAAAACGAAAAAAAAAATCAGTATCAGTAGGGTTTGGTACTGTTTGAGTAAAAAGAGTTCCAGTATATTTATTCATTATCACACTCAGAGGTGCTGGCCTGGAACAACCTACACAACTGAAATCTGATCCAATAAAAGCAAACTAAATTTTGTGGGGTTTTTTTTTTTATGCTGTTTAATTCTACATGCATGTGTATTTACCTTTTTCATTAAAAAGTCCACAGTGATCTCTTTAAAGCCAGATTTTGAATAGGTGATTATATGTAGCAGCCATGCGAGTACTCCTGACTGTATAGGAATTGTATGAAAATGATTGGCTTCTGAGCAGCATCACACACTGGTTGAAAGGTGTTTACTTTACTTAGAAACTGCAAGAAATGCATAGCTGTGACCCTTAGAGGATGGAGTTACTATTCTGTGAGAAAACAAAAGCATACTGTCAGCTAATCAACAGGCTTACTTGTGCTTTCCTCTCAAATTTCATATGCTTTAGTAAGAAAATCATAATAAATGGACCAAGGTGAAAGTGACAAATTAAAACAAATTAGATTTTGCAACAATCAAATGAGAAAGACAAATGTAAAGCTTTAGCAATCAAATACTTAACCACGGCGATAAGCAGAACTTTATGTACTTAAAATAATGCATGACTGAATTCCTTTTCCTTCTGCTCCATTTCCATTCTAAAACTGATGTGAAGAAGTGGTGTTAAAGGAGAAAGTAAAGTCTTTGTATAACCTGGATAAAAAAGGGTGTGATTCTAAAATGTTTGGGAATTAAAAAGATTTTTTTTTTTAATAGGAAGCAATTAAAAGCTGAGGTAATGCTTTTTTATTTAACATAAATCAGATCAAAAATCTATTCACTGCAAAGGCCAGGAGCGACAAAGTGCTGTTGAAACACTTGGATGCTGAACTTCAAAAATATTTTTTTCTCTCATTCCTAATGTTAGCAGATGTGGATCAGCAGATCCCTCACGTGGATATGTATAAACAAGTGAGAGATCAACAGAAGGGCAAGAAAGCCATTAGATAGGTCTGGTTTGTTTTGTTAGTTTTATAATGCCACATATTTCAAAATGCATGCTCAGTGCTGTTTGACAGCTGGAGTAAAATACATATGTTCATCTGTCATGTACTTTTTTGGTGAGGCTGGCTTTCTAACTATTTACCTTTACTTTGAAGGTAGAGAATCAGCAATAAAATGTTTGCATATCAGCATTTTGCAGACCTCTTCTCTAAATACAAATTATTATGACTGCATTCTCAGAACATCAATATAATTATTTCACAAGGAACTGTTTTTCCAGCAGCCCAAAGTATACTACTTGTTTATTAGTGGATAAAACATACTTAACCTGTTTATGGATTAGTATGCTAAGGTGTGGGCTCTAGAGGGAATCAGAAAAAAAATTCAACATGTTCATAAAGGCCAAATGCAAGGTCCTGCACCTGGGCCGGGGCAATCTCAAGCACTGATATAGGCTGGGCAGTGACTGGCTTGAGAGCAGCCCTGGGGAGAGGGACTGGAGGATGCTGGTGGGTGAGAAGGTCAACATGAGCCACCAGTGTGCACTTGCAGCCCAGAGAGCCAACCAGATCCTGGGCTGCTTCGAGAGAAATGTGACCAGCAGGGAGATGATTCTCCCCTGGTACTCCACTCTGGTGAGACTCTGCCTGGAGTACTGTGTCCAGTTCTGGAGCCCCTATTACAAAAAAGACCTGGACATGCTGGAGTGTGTCCAGAGAAGGAACATGAGGATGGTTAGAGGGCTGGACCTCCTCTCCTATGGAGACAGACTGAGAGAGTTTGGGCTGTTCAGTCTGGAGAGAAGGCTCTGAGGAAACCTTATTGTGGCCTTTCAGTATCTGAAGGGGGCCTGCAGAAAAGCTGGTGAGGGACTTCTTAGGATGTCAGGTAGTGATAGAACTAGGAGGAGTGGAGCAAACTAGAAGTGGGGAGATTGGGGTTGGATGTTAGGAAGAAGTTCTTCACCATGAGTGTGGTGAGACACTGAAACAGGGTGCCTAGGGAGGACGTGGAGGTCCTATTCCTGAAGGACTTTAANCTATTCCTGAAGGTCTTTAAGGCCAGGCTGGATGGGGCTGTGAGCAGCCTGATCTAGTGTGAAGTGTCCCTGCCCATGGGAGGGGGGTTGGAACTAGATGATCCTTGAGCCCTTCCAGCCCTGACAATTCTATGATTCTATAAATGTTGAGAAAAGAAGTAGCACAAATATCCTTCTTGGTTTGGATTGAGCAACTTTGTGGGTTTTTTTTCCTACTGAAGTATCAATATAGTTTTTGTATTCATACCAAGTACTCAAAAGTAGGTGAGAGAGGTCAGAGAGGTGTGAAAGTACTGAGTCCCCCTGTTTGGAAATCCTACTGATAGATAAACACTGACAGTGATTGGGCTTGAAATGATATAGAAAGATTTAAAAACCTTAACAGGCTGATTTGTCATGAAACTGTCAAGCTCTGATATATTAGTGGCCTGAATATTACTGACACATTCAGAGAGATTAGTGTCACTCATTTTCATATAAGATAATGGAAAACAGTGATGAGGGGAAACTAGGAAGAATTTCAGTACTTAGTTCTATGAAGGGATAGGAAGTTCAAACAAACAAAAAATAACTTAAACTGTGAAATAGGAAAGTGTTTCCAATTTTTCAGTTTCACTAAGACCTCAAGTGATTGTGACCTTAACAGGTAACCAAAATAACCCTGAACAAATTTAATGTATTCTCAGAAGACGGATTTGCAGGAGAAGGAAATTAGTGGTACAGGTCGGTCTAAATAAAGGGTATGTGCTGTCAGAAGAATTTAAACTTTTTGGGGTTTAAAAATCAGCCACATTTCTGATTGAGAAAAACAGCAGTTTGGTATCACTCTAGCATGTGCATCCTACAGAAGAAAGGCAAAGCGCCCGTCTTACTATTAAGGAGGTTTATAACAGAAGGAGATATTTTCATTCTCAGTGCAGAGAAATTGTGTGAAGACTTGGCTTCATCTGTAAATCTGGTCTTATTTTCATGCACTCTAACTGCATTTTAACCAGCTTTTTTTCCCCTTTCCTTTTTTTTCTGTCTTTGCATGCTTTATTTCTTTTGTTTGAACATTAGGAGCAAAAGCGTATAGATGGCACCACCCGTGAGGTGAAAAAGGTTAGAAAAGCCAGGAACAGACGCCAGGAGTGGAATATGATGGCATATGACAAAGAGCTTAGACCTGACAACAGGTTGTCTCAAAGTGTGTACCATGGAGCGTCTTCCGAGGGATCACTGTCCCCAGATACTAGGTCTGTTCACAGCAAAGCTGTTTGCTATTCCACAGTTGTGCCTTCAGAAATACTAAGTAGAATTAGGTGTCTTTGCAGGTCCGGAATAGTTAGAGTAGACAAAACGTATGATGCATGCTTTAAAGTTATTCTCAAAGTTATTTAAAGCACAAATAACAGGCTCTGTAATGTGTTGTGTTTTTGGTTTTTTTTCTTCCTCAGCTTCAGATAAGCATTTTTGTCATCATAACATTATGCACTGTAGTGAAATGTTTGCTGCATGCTTTATATTTGGTCGCGGGTAACTGTAGCTACAAAAGCGTTTAAGTCTGCCGCTACTGGGTACTGTCAGTACCTCTTCCTTTGTGTCTTGTTTGTCATGTTATGAGACCTATGGCTTAAATGTTTTCCTGTGATCTGCTCAGTTGAACATACTTTTGTCTCTAACAGAATGCTTGAATGGGAGAACAGTTCAGCTTTATCGATGTTATATTTGTCTAAAAAGCAAGCTATGAAACCAGATGCGACATTATCGCTTGACACAGCAGAACTCTTTGCTTAGGGACATGCAGCAGAATTCATCTTCACTGGCTGGGATTCCCTTTGAACTCAGAGTTGCCTTCTCATGGTGTGCACAGAAGTCTGAATTTTTTTTTTCACTAAGCTGTTCTCACTAGAGGATTTTCTCACTTGCTTTATTTCTTCCGTTGGGGTTAATTGCGTGCACTAATGTTAGGAGTACAATCTGCTGGGAAAAGTATGTGACAAATTAGTGTTTTAATTGTTGAGTGACTAGGCTGAGGAAGCAGAAACCACTGCAGATGTGCAGACTGATACTTTTAGTCTGTTGTCTGAGTTTAAAATAATTTTAAAAAAAAAGGTTAAGAACTCTGTATATTGAATATTTTTGGTATTTGTGAAGAAAATTGCTACTTCTGCTTCAATAATACCTTCAGGTCCCTTTTCTCTAAAATATTTTAATTATCAATTCTTTTTTGTTCACATTTTTTAGTTCATAATAATGTTGCCTCCTATTTGTCAGCTTGTAATGTTTGACTAAAATTATCCTTTCCATAGGTTAATGTGGTAAAATGACATTGATGTTCAGCTAGGAAGTGCAAGATGTGGATTTTTTTCATCATGAGTTTTGTTTCAAGTCTTTTTCTAGCTTTAACACCTTTTATTTTTTTCCCCAGGATTCCCAAGTTTAAACAATGATATTGAAGTGATTAGTTTTTACCTCCCAGCAGCTTCACCCTGTATTTGACTGTTTGCAGATAGTCATGTCATATATGCAGTCTGTAGGATTTTGCTTTGTATTTTAGTGGAAATTGTAGGGTGCAGCATTATGTTTGACATAGATGTTGTGTTATGACATGACTTGAAGAGTTAATTCTGTGAGTGGTAATGAGGTAATGTGTTTTTTCTGGGATAGCCTTAGCTGTAGGAACTAATCTATAAAATACCTCATACATGTAGAAAGAAATTACTGGTTTCAGAAAAATATTTGTGCTGCCAGCTACTGCATGAGCAGTATATAAAAGGTCCCAAAGAAGTTTTTTTGGCTATATTGTGATTCTTGTTTAATGCTAAAGTAGAAAAACCCCAAAGCCTCGTGTTTCTTCTTTGCTCATTTGAAGACTTGTGCATTAAATTTTAACATCCGAGTGTCCAGGCTGTGGCAATTTATTATGTATTTGTTATACCTATTGTACTTCAGAGAGAGAAACACAAGCTGAATCCAAACAGAAACCAGCAAATTAATGTGAGAAAAGTCAGAACAAGAAAAGAAGAATGGGAGAGGAGGAAAATGGGCATTGAGTTCATGAGTGACGCAAAGAAAATGGAACAGGCAGGAAGCATTAAAGAGGACAAAATGCCCAAAGGGTTTGTCGTTTTGTTTTACTCAAAGCCCTGGCTTTTTGTTGCTTACCTTGCTTCCAGTCTTACAGATAAGTGCATCAGTTTACTGTGTTCACTAAAAGCCAGGCTGCACGATTGCTCATTACTAAAACAACCACTTGCAGTAATGGGATGAAGAGATCCTTTTGCTCCCTCTCTTGGGCCTGTTTGACAGAGCAACCTAGACTTTGTATCTTTATGAACTCTCTGCTCAACTAATATTTGCATTTCCCAGTTTCTCTAAACCTTTCCAGCAAAATTAATTGTGCAAACAATCAGAGGCATTTCCTGACTTTCAAAATGGACTTTCTCTGCTTTGGTAAAATACATTCTGCGTAATTGCGAGTGCTTGCAGTACTGCTTTCCTTTTTCTGCTGCCATTGGTACCTTAACATGGGCCTGATCAGTATTATAATCTCCAACTGTCAAAGTTATTAGCAGAAACAATATGCCTCCTTATGGCTACTAAAATATTCTAAAATCTGGTGAAAGTTTTTTTATTTTGTTTTGTAGGACATTCTGCATGCAGCTAATATACTGAAATATGGAAAATGTTCAATTTCAGTTCTTTCATGCTGACTTTTAGACTAATTTATTTTCAAATTGTGTTAAGCTGAACCGTGATTTTTTTGTTTGTTTGTTTTGTTTTGATGTGTTTTGTCCTTGATTTTTCTGTGGACTTGCAAGGGAATGCTGCTTGGTACTCAGGGAGTCCTGTTGCAAGAATAATTCTGACTGTGTTTCCTTTAGTTTGGCTTTTTTAGATCATATCCTGGTACACTCACATAATCTGTTGTTCTCCATCCGTTTACTTTAATTGTAGGTCTCATGCATCTGATGTTACAGATTATTCTTATCCTGCTACTCCGAATCATTCCCTCCATCAGCAGATAGCAATGCCTTCGTATGGGACAGGAGATGGTCCACAGTACATGGCAGCATCCCAAAGCCATGAGCATGAATACAGGCCACCTTCCACCACTGTACGACATGCTACTCTAAACAGACCTCAGCAGCCACCTCCACCTCCACCCCAGCCTGCAGATGGCCAACATAGCTCAGTACCTGTGGTACCAGCAGAATATGGGTAAAACTCCTGGCGTCTTCTAGCGAACCCGTGACAAAACTAGAGGGATGCACGTTTGTCATAACCATCATGACATATGATGCGTACACATAAAAAGACCCCAAATAGATTAGCTGCCTGTCTGGGGAGGACAGGAAAAAAAAAGGGTATAACTTCCATATGTGAACTGAATTTAAGTGAAAGCAGAAATAAAGAACTGTATATTGAATGTGGTGAAATCAATATGCTTGGAAAATATTGAGTTCCTAATGTAGTATTAAGGAGGAGATAATTTTCCTTTGAAGTGGAAAATGGTTACAGCATAATTTGTGTAATATCTTAAACTTCAGGAAATGTGCAGAAGATGTGCTGCTGAATGTGATTAATGTGGCAGTCTGGGTTGCATCCCTGAAATGGCTCTTTAAAGGAGCTTATGACAGAAATGAAAGGGATCTCCTCAGACACAGAATCAAGTCTCCTACTGCCACAGAAAGCTCTGTAATTTAGGATATGAATTTATCAAACTCCTACATAGATATTTTGACTAAATGCCTTCTGAAGGGAGACTTGCTCCTGAGTACTGGCTCTTGAATAGCAAGAAAACATCTGTTTTTTAAGCAGTCTGCGCCTGCTGCTTCTTGATGCATCCTGGGAAAGCACTTGTATGATTCATGACTTTTCATGATGTAGGTGGCTCAGTTATGCTATGATTGAGTGCTCCAATCTGAACTTCCTCTGTTATTTCCAGTTTATAATAGAATGACTTGTGCTTAGTCCCCAGCTACATGACCACTGTCAGTGTATCACAATTGTCATACATTCACAGAATCAGAGAATGTGCTAAGTTGGAAGGGACCTCTAGAAGTCATCTAGTCCAACCTCCTTGCAGTAAGTGGAGACATCCCCAACTAGATCAGGTTGTTCAGAGCCCCACCAAGCCTAACCTTGAATGTCTCCAGAGATGGAGCCTCTACCACCACCTCCCTGGGCAACCTGTTCCTATGTTCCACCGCCCTCATAGTAAAGAACTTCCTCCTGATGTCCAATCTAAATCTACATTCTCTAGTTTAAAAACAATCACTCCTTCTCCTATTGCTACAGGCCTTTGTAAACAGTCCATCCTCAGCTCTCTTGTAGGCCCCCTTCAGGTATGGAAGGCCACTATTAGGTCTTCACAGACCTTCCTCTTTTCTAGGCTGAACAGGCCCAACTTTCTCAGCCTGTCTTTGTAGGAGAAGTGTTCTATCCCTCTGATCATTTTTGTGGCCCTCCTCTTGACTGTCTCCATCAGGTCCATGTCCTTGTGTTGAGGGCCTCAGAGATGAATACATTACTCCAAGTGAGGTCTCACCACATCACAGTGAGTGGCAGAATCACCTCTCTTGATCTGCTTCTTTTGATGCAGCCCAGGTTACTATTTTCCTTCTGGGTTGTAAGTGCACATTGCTGGCTCATGTCCAGCTTCTCATCCACCATTGACAGTGATTTTCACCTACCATTGACAATGCTGACATTCAGTGATACATTGACATTATCACTGAATGTCATCAGTAACTTTCCTTCAATCTTGTCTCCTATATCCAGTACTTTACCTACTTCATAACTCTTAATTCCAATTCTTTTCTGCATAAAAATTAATTTAATGGGATTTTAACAAAGAGATCAGCTTTTCTCTGTTCTTTCTCTTGAATGAATAATTGGAATGAATCAATTTAATTACACAATATTTAAATCAATATATATGACTAAAGTCAAGGGATGCCCAGGGATGTGGTTGAGATCCCATTCCTGGAGACCTTCAAGATCACACTCGGTGTGGCTCTGGGCAGCTTGATCTAGTTGGAGGTGTCCCTGCTCACTGCAGGGGAGTTGACAAGGTGACCTTCAAGAGTCCCCTCAAACCCAATGCAATCTGTGAATCTGTAAAGAACCACATGAAATGTATGATGGACCTTTGCATAAATCTTGCCATTCATATTTCCCATTGTGCTTCATGCCTCTATCTTTTTTTGTTTATCAGTACCTGTTCTAACACTTGGTCTTCCATGGAAGTGACAGGCTTAGTCTACAGGTCTGGCCCCTTCTTTGTAGGTGTTGTGCTTCATATTCTCACAGAGCAGACGTATAGCAACAAGCATAGCTCCATACCTAACTAGGCAGTGCCTGTTAAGTTAAAAATCTCATGTTGGAGTGCTGGAAGAACTTTGTCATAGGCTTTAAATCTCAATGTATCGTCAATATTTGCCAATTCCTATGTTTATAATCACTTGCATGTTTAGTTCAACAGTTCAAATTCCTTTGAATTTGGTTTTAGCTGAGGTTGGATGAGAGCAGTTTAAGGGGTGGTGATTCTCTTAAGTCCTGACTTCAATACATTCAATGTTTTTGTTTTGTTTTATATAGGATGCTTCCAGCCCAGATGGTGGATTATTACAATCCTGCAGGTCCTCCCCCTCCTCCTCCTCCCCCTATGATTCCTTCAGCACAAACTGCATTTGTTAGTCCCCTTCAGCTTCCTGTGCCACCTTCCCATTCTGGACTGGTGACTGGCTCTACGTATGCAGCTACACATCCTCCTTCTTCTAGTGGGCTTGTTGTCACTGCTCCTCCTCCTCCTGGCCCACCTCCTCCCCCTCCAGGCCCTCCTGCTGCAGGTTCATCCCTCTCTTCCTCCCCAATGCATGCTCCTCCAGCTGCAGAGGCAAAACGTCATGAATCTGCGCAGCAGCCAATAAGCGATGCACGGAGCGATCTTCTTGCTGCCATTCGAATGGGTAAGTGGACACTGACTTCTGGTGACTGTAGGTTGGTCTGTTGGTTTTCAGTGAAAGCAGTGTTGTCTTCCAGTGATCTGAGTTTGTGGCTTCTGTTCCCAGCTTGGCAGAATATCATTGCCTAACATTTGTCAGCCCCGACCTGGATCTTTTTCTAAATCTAAAGATGTACAGCTTTGTCCAACATAGTCTAGTGTTTGGGTGGACATAATCAAATGAAAACAGTACTTGTGTTCATCATGTAAAGTAGCCAGTGGATATACTTGGAGTTTTGCTTGTCTTCAGAGTTATTCCACACCAGGCTTCAGATCTCTGATTTACCAGTGAGTAATGGCTGTTCCTGACTTTGCTTACAATACGGAGCTGTAGGTCAGTGATACTTGCAAATGCAGCTACGAAAAATTTAATCTTCAGATGAAAAGGACCTGTCCTGTCATGATTATTTGGTCTTAACAGTTGGCAGTTTTAGAAGTCTACAAGTCTCCTGTCTCTGAGGACAGATTCCAGTCTAGTCTAAGTCAGTGATTTCTTTTTTTTCCCTTCTTCTTCCTAAATATATTGTTAGAATACATAAAGCTCAGATTCCAGTCTAGTCCAAGTCAGTGATTTCTTTTTTTTCCCCTTCTTCTTCCTAAATATATTGTTAGACTACATAAAGCTCAGATTCCAGTCTAGTCTAAGTCAGTGATTTATTTTTTTTCTTCTTCTTCCTAAGTATATTGTTAGAATACATAAAGCTCAGCTTCCAGTCTAGTCCAAGTCAGTGATTTCTTTTTTTTTTTTCCTTCTTCTTCCTAAATATATTGTTAGAATACATAAAGCTCAGATTCCAGTCTAGTCTAAGTCAGTGATTTCTGTTTTTTCTTCTTCCTAAGTACGTTGTTAGAATACATAAAGCTCAGATTCCAGTCTAGTCCAAGTCAGTGATTTCTTTTTTTTCCTTCTTCTTCCTAAATATATTGTTAGAATACATAAAGCTCAGATTCCAGTCCAGTCTAAGCCAGTGGTTTCTTTTTTTCCTTCTTCTTCCTAAATACATTGTTAGAATACATTAACCTCAGATTCCAGTTGAGTCTTGAGTCAGTGGTTTCTTTTTTTCCTTCTTCTTCCTAAATATATTGTTAGAATACATTAACCTCAGATTCCAGTTGAGTCTTGAGTCCGTGGTTTCTTTTTTTCTTTCTTCTTCTTCTTCCTAAATATCTTGTTAGAATACATAGACTGGCCTGGAATCTGAGCTTTATGTATTCTAACAATATATTTAGGAAGAAGAAGAAGAAAAAAAAGAAATCACTGACTTCAAGCTCAGATTCCAGTCCAGTCTAAGTCAGAGATTTCTTTTTTTTCTTCTTCCTCCTCAATATATTGTTAGAATACATAAAATTCACCAATACCAATACGAAATTTAAAATCTCTTACGCAGAAAACTTTGTCTGAGAGTGATTGTCTCTACAGGAATTCAGCTGAAAAAGGTGCAGGAGCAACGTGAGCAAGAAGCCAAGCGAGAACCTGTTGGAAACGATGTGGCAACCATCCTCTCGAGGCGCATTGCGGTGGAATACAGCGATTCCGATGACGACTCAGAGTTCGATGAGAACGATTGGTCGGACTGAGCCCGCTCCAGGCTCAGCGGCAAGCCAGTGCTTGGCTTCAGCGATTACTTTCTTAGGAAGATGTAAAGCAGGGCATTGACATGCACTAAGGCTAGTGATCGAAGTGCTAAAATTGAATTGGTGTTACTCAGAATGCCGTAGCTTAGCAACTCTGGTTACAATGATGTGATGATGCTTATGCAGCACAGAAACTTGTCTTACTGTCAGTATTTACTGCATAATACTTAAGTGCCACTAAATGTAGCAAATCATGTGCTGCGTGCAAAATATGCTGCAGTTGTTGCACTGTTACAGAACCAGCATTTTGTTATACTCTCCTCATCTGGAAGGGATTTTTTTTTTTTTCTTTTTTGTTGACTTTACATCTTATTCTCTTCATTAAGTAAGCAACTTAGGTACTTGTGAATTGGTCTGGTTGTTAGTCTTTGAGGACAGTTAACTATATGACTGAAATGTTGAGTTACGTAACTATGACTTTTAGGGTTTTTTATTAGCTCCTGATTATGCCCACTCTAATTACTTCTGGGCTTAGGTTTTTGGTTTTTTTTTTTTGCATACAGGATTGATTTTATATAGACTTTATCTTAAAAATGTAGCAGATGATGAAAGATAATGTTTTGATTGCTCTTCCACACACTCCAAAATGAAGACTTTGTGAGCAAAGTGGCTAAGTTTGTAGCCGTACCAGCTCTGGGTTGCTGGCTGCTTGTTGAATAAAGTATAGGGTGGGGGGTGTGTCTCAGGTAGGCAGTGGATGCACATCTGTGTTACAAGTGGTGGTTAAAATACCTGGGCAGCTTTTCAGTTCTACAACACTGACCAATTAGATGCAAAGTCTTGAGGACAGGTCTGACTGAAGCCATGCAGTTGTTGCAGTGTAGAGATGTTACTGTGTTATGACTCAAGATTGGAATGGTCCAGATCTAGCGATCAGATGCATTTCACAAGTATTAAACTTGGTCTTTATGCCTGTAGGTACAAATGTTTGTAAATAAGTTTTATTGATGATTTGTACATGTGTAGGCATGACAGGTAGTTTTCAGTTTCCTGTAGCACATCTGTTCAAAGCTACTCTTACTTTGAATGTATTTTTTTTTCCCTAGTGCATTTCATTGATAAAAGACTGGCAGTTCAAACAGTTTTAATGGCTGTTTAGTTCCCATGCCATACACACACACATTTGTTTGCTCCTTCCCTAGGAGCAGTTGCTGCCATACAGTCTACTTTGGCTCTGTTTTCTTCAAAGGCAATTCCTTTTTCTGCAGTACAGTATTAAAATTTGGTTTTGGGGTTGGTATTTTTTCCTTCTTTAACTTTTTTTCCCTTCTGGACCAAGTCAGGCTGCTGCTTTACCTAATGAGGCTTTTAAAACTGTATTTGTAGCAGGGGATGAGTTTTTTTCTTACAGTTTCAGTCTTTGTAACTGAAGTCTGTGTAATTCCAGGTCTAACATTTGGTTAAAGTCCCTTTGTTCTGTGAGGCTCCATCTGTTCTTTAAAACAGGGAAAAAAAATAAAAGTAAATAACTATGTAAAATAAAGAGAGAAGTGAAAGATAATTATCTAACCTGTGTTTACACAATTAACAGTTTTAGTCCTGAGAATGTAACAGTCTAACACGATGTTTGCATGCGAACTATTGGCTACTGCATTGCTGTTTAATCTGTGTATGACTTTTCCATCTGTGGTGGTCTTCTTTATGGCTGGGTGGTATCACACTGCCAGCATGTTGGTGTTTAAAATTTGTCACATAAAGCAAGACCAATCTCTGCATAGTGGTGAGCAGCTACAGCTCTTGGTAACTGGTGGCACCTGAAGGTACTCAAATACTTTTCAGTTGGAGCTGAGCTTGTCTTAGCCTTAAAAGAAAGAGCTGAAGTCTGCTATATTTTGTGTCCTGGAATCTGAGGTCTGTGTGTCCACCACAGAGGACAGGATGTAGGCCATAGCCTTGATGGTGGTTTTCATTCCTGGATAGAGATGGTTTGTTTTGATCATCATGGGGTTTGCACAGTGGTTTGCAAACTGATTCTTTGGACGGGTAGGCTAAAAGTGCAGCTGGGACTGCAGTGTTACATCGCTGTGTAAGTAGGGAGAACACTCTCACTATTCTTTTAATACATGCTGAAATGAAATACCTCAGCAGAAAATTCTTTCCAATCTACTGGAATTTGATATGACAGAAGATATATTTTATGAGCACAGAAGTTGGATGTGTCTGAAATTTTGTAATTTGTGTTAATTTTGAATAATAAGCATTAAACAAGCAATCAGTCCTGGCCAGTTAAGATAGTGTAGGGTTTTCAGTCGTAGTAGCCAACATGTTTTTCTGAACCTGCAATGTTGTCATTTTCCTTTTGGTATTTTATTAATAAAATGTGAATTGAATTTAGTGATGTAAACTAACATTACTCTAAGCTGATTTTATCAGTTTCATCATACTTTGAGTTGTGGATAAGTAACAAATATGAATAAAATCTCACTTTTGAGTCTGTCTTTCTTTCCTAAGATTAGTTAGTAAGGTTTTGCTGTTAATATTTATCCACTATTTAGAAATAGTGGAAAAGAAAATGTAAGGTTTCCAAATGCTGTCTGTGATCCCAGGAACCATGATTTTGCTGGGATGGATGGTGGAGTCTACAGAACCAGACTCCTTTAAGGTACTGCTGCTCCTCCTAACACATACTTTGTTCTTCTGCAACTTTGATTCAAGCTCCAAGCTGAAATTCTTGGGCTGGTGTAAAGAGGTATTAATTTCCCTAGAGGTAGCTTTACTTTTTCTTCACTGAAATGCATTCAACAGCAGCTTTGCTTCCAGAAAAAACAGGACAATGTATGAGGTGTATTAGGAAGCCTCCTTCCCTGCTTCTTTTAATGAGAGTGTCTGTAGATTAATGACACTGAGAACAATATTGTCAAATGCAAACCTCCCTCTGTCTACTAGAAAAATATTTTTAATTTAATGTTTTAGTTGTAATGAGGATAAACCCTGGTATGGTAACAGGAGCGAGTTGTTTTTTTCACTGGGAAGAAATTACATAAACCATTTCACTGGGATGAACTTACATAAACCATTTGTGTAATATAGTAGCCTAATTGTAAATTAAACAGATTTGTTTATGCATCTCAGATGTAGTTGTTTCCTGGGAAAATAAATTAATCTTTATCCTATTCAGCTGCCAATTCCAGTCCCTCTGGTGCTTGGTTCTTACTTCACTGAAATTTTCCATCCTTGATTTGAACTTAATTCAGGTAATTTAGAGCAAAGACACCAATTTACATAGAAACTGAATACACAAGCTTGCAATTTTTTCCCAAGACCATCTTAGTAAAGCATTTCAAACTGCTCATTTGTCATTTGGGCTTGGAGATAGGGCTGATGATCACTTGGCAGGCCGCCTCTATGGCTTTTATGGTTGTCTTTTGAATGTTAAAAATACTTGGCACGTGACTAAACTGACATCAGTTGGATATTTAGCTATTTCAGATTTCCTCTGTATTAAGATGGACTAAATGAAGAAGAATAAAAATCTTTGTGAGAGAAGTGCACGCTGTGCAGAACAAGCTCCAAATGGAGCTTGTTTGTGGTGTGCAGATGGAGTTGGGAGGAAGGGAAACGACTCCTTGGGAAATTGTTTCTTGTGATGTTTTTTGCAGGTATGTTATCTCTCACATGCCAGACCTTGTTTTAATCATGAAGGAGTGTTCCCTTCCACTTGAAACAACACATCTAAGGATACAGCAAATGTGTCATTTCTAAAAGCGTTTAAAATGTCACTGTAAACTGAACCAAATATAAACCTGAAAACTTCATCAGAATCTTGTGGCTGGAAGCTTAAGTTGCACAAATTCAGTCTTGAGCTGAAGAACTATTTCCTATCAGTGGGGTAAAATTAATATTAGAACAGCTTATCCAAAGATGATTTTGACAGTGTTGATTTTGACACCCCCCCATCCTCTCCCCCCACTCTTTTTTTTTTTTATTTTTTTGTGTGTGTGATGACAGTTTTTTTTTCTTCTTGAAAAACCAAATAACAGAAATCTAACCTACTGCAATCTGCTTTGGAGAAAGGTTCTTATCCAGCGGCAGCAGACAGAATTGTTAATTCTGAGTCTGAGGTGTTCATCTCATGAGTGCATACAGACATGCACAGGTACACATACACAGAGGTACAAGGATTTGGAGCATCTTGAGGCTGTTCAGGTACTTAAGCATTGTTAGTGCGCTCAGTGTGTTTCGGCCTGGAGAAGAGAAGACTCTGGGGAGACCTAATAGCAGACTTACAGAACCTGAAGGAGGCCTACAAGAAGGCTGGAAAGGGACTGTTTACAAAGGCCAGTAGCGACAGGACGAGGGGCAAAGGTTTTAAATTGGAGAAGAGGAGATTTAGGTTGGACATCAGGAACAATTTTTTTACTATGAGGATAATGGAACGCTGGAACAGGTTGCCCAGGGAGGTAGTTGAGGCCCCATCCTTGGAGACGTTCAAGGTCAAACTCGACAGGACTATGGGCTACGTGTTCTAATGGAGGATGTCCACTACTGGAGGGTTGGACTAGATGAGCTTTGGAAGTCTCTTCCAGCTGAAACCATTCTCTAATTCTATATATAGGGAAAGAACAGAAATTATAATTCCTGCTAGAGTCCCTCAGGCCCTGGTGTCTGCCACAGAATAGGCAGAAGTGACTTCAGCTTGTCACTGAATGCCCTTCCCAGATCCCCTGGTCTTTAAAGGAGGTGTGGACTAGATGGGAGACTGTAGGCATCCAATTGACCATTGTCTTGCATTAAAGAGGTAAAGAGAAAGATTAAGACCACTAAAAATAAATACAAAATGGAGAAGGAATTTAATATTTTGCTTTCTGTGCTAGTAGGTAGAGGCAAAGAATGAGTTTTTTTATGTACTGTCAAATATCTGCAGGTTTCTCTGAAGAAGCCTGTTCTTATCTGTGAGTGCACACCTTAGCATGGAAAGCAGCAGTCTCACATAAATCTGTGCTGCACTGGGCTTTTTTCAGCTAAGTAAGAAAACAAGTAGCCCCTAAGAGATTCTTAGCTAAATATAGTAGTGTCTTTGGAGATTAGTTCTTAGGGCTGCAGATAAGTTCTTATCTGATTAGCCAGAACAGGGAGTATTTTTGTGCTTTTCTCTTGGTGAGAGGTCACATGCAGAGTGCTTTGGAGATTAGAGCTCAGGGCAACTGCTTCTGAGATGTCTCAACAGCTTGTCTTAGATGTGTGGCCTTTCCAAGTCAGATGTTTCAGTTGCTTATGTGCTGTCATACCACATGAAAACTGTCTGCCCTGCTCAGTGGTCACTCATACGGCCAGCGCAGAGTAGGTCAAAAGGAGGAAGAGAGGTCTGGGAGTCTGACAGTTGCCCTTAATGCCAGTCAGTTTTGGGCAGCCTGTTCCACCTGTTTTTCATAGAATGCCAGGGGCTGGAAGGGACCTCGAAAGACCATCTGGTCCAGCCCCCCTGCCAGAGCAGGATCACCTAGAGCACATCACATCCAGATGGTTCTTGAGTATCTCCAGAGAGGGAGACTCCACAACCTCCCTGGGCAGCTGGTTCCAGTGCTCTGTCACCCTCACAGGGAAAAAAATCTTCCTCAGGTTCACATGGAACCTCCTATGCCTCAACTCCCACCCATTGCTCCTTGTCCTGTCACTGGGCATCACCAAGAAGAGGCTGGCTCCATCCTCCTGGCACTCACTCCTTACATAAACATGAATGAGGTCACCCCTTAGTCTCCTCCTCTGCAAGCTTAACAAGCCCCAGCTCCCCCAGTCTCTCCTCATAAAGAAGATGTTCAACTTCCTTAATCATTTTTGTGTCTCTGTGCTGGACTCTCTCAAGCAGCTCCCTGTCCTTCTTGAGCTGGGGGGCCCAGAACCAGACACAATACTCCAGATGCAGCCTCACCAGGGCAGTGTAGAGGAGAAGGAGAACCTCCCTCGACCAGAGTTTGACAGCAACTCTGAACGAAAGTCCTACCAGCTATACCAAAGGCAACAGTAAAACTCATCTCTTTTCTCTGTGCTTGAAAATCAGGCTCTCTATTGATGTCTGCCAGTGCTGGTGAATACGTTACTCAGTTTTCTGAGTAATCCTGCTGTTAATGTTTTATCTCTCTGGTGAATTTAACTTCATAGTTCCTTATCAGTTACCTTTCTCTGACTTGCTGACTGGCTTGTGCCAGTGGCTTGGCACCTTTCCCAAACTGGATGCAGTTGCCAGCTGTTGTAGAAATGCCTTTGCTCTCCAAAGTCAATGGCCTGTACTTATTGTCACCTGAAGCCCATCCCTCTGAATTCTTCTCTCTTGAGCCTCTTTCTTCAGTTTTTTGGTTTGGTTTGGTTTTTTACATGTTACTACTCCCATTCTCTTCTTCAGATGGACTTAGGGTTTGGTTGGTGGGCTGTGGCTTCTTGCCCTCAAATAGATAAGTGGACATTACAAGGGATGCCAGTTCTGGGCATGAGGCCTTTCTCCTCCAATGAGGAGGATAATGGTAGTAGCAGGATTGTTTATCATGGTCTTAGCTTAGTGATGAGATGTGAATCTTTCCAAAGTTAGTGCTCATTCCAATCATGTGAGGCCTCACCTTAACTTTGGTTGGGGCACCTTTTCAGATTTGTTTGTATTAGTTTTCACTGATTTCAGGTGCTTCTGTAGTGCTTTCAGTTACACCTGTATTGGTTTGGTTTTCTAGTCTATTTGGGTTTCCTTCCAAATTTAGCATACTTCCTAAAACTTTCTTTTGGGATGCTTTCACACAGCTGGCTATACATTGTAAATACTACTTCTGTATTTGAGGAAGAAGGATTTTTTGGGCTGTGTTTCATATTCTCAGAATGACAACCAGAGTAACACTTTCTAGACTACCTGTAGAAGTTTCCCCATAGATTTATTTCTGTGTCATTTCTGTTTATGGCATATTTTTGCTCTAACAAAGGTTTCAAAGTTTTGTTTATGGCAGTTAGTGAACTTTTTGGATTGTAAAGGGCTCTTGGGTAGATTCATCAAAGTATTTTGATCTGTGACAAGAAAACATAAAGTAACGTGTGCAGTGCTGCATTGCAGTGTTGGTGTTGAAACACTGACTAAAACCTGATGGACTGAGTGCAGGGGAGGGCAACAAAGCTGGTGAAGGGCCTGGAAAATAAATCTTATGAGGAGTGACTGAAAGAGCTGGGGCTGTTTAGTTTGAAAAAGAGGAGGCCGAGGGGAAACCTCATTGCTGTCTACAGCTACCTGGAAGGATGTTGTGGAGAGGCTGCTGCCGGTCTCTTCTTTTAGGTAAATAGTGATAGAACAAGAGGGAATGGCCTCAAGCTGCAACTGGGTAGGTTTAGACTGGATGTTGGGAAAGATTTTTTCAGGGAAAGAGTAGTCAGGCATTGGAATGGGCTGCCCAGGGAGGTGGTTGAGTCTCCAACCCTGGATGTGTTTAAAGGTCATTTAGATGTGGTACTTGAGGATATTGTTTAAGGGTGAACTTTGTAGAGTAGGGATAATGGTGATCCTGAGAGTCTTTTGCAACCAGAATGTTTCTGTGATTCTGTGATCTTCCTTCCTGTAAAATGCCGATCCGGATGTGTGACCTCGATGGTCTTCAGCTGAGCTGACTGAATCTTGATTAAATGTCAATGATTTCTGGGGCCCTGGAGCTTACTTTAAAATATATGGATCCTGCTGGCTTCCCTTCTTCTCCCAGTAACCAGCTACTGCCAGAACTGTTGCAAGCCATCGTTGTGACTTTTCACAGATCTCTTAAAGAAGGTAATCAAGAGAGCTGCCTTGTACCCAAATGATTTCTATCAGACAAATTATTACCAAAAAAAAAAAAAAAAGAACAAACTCTCTCTCTCTTTTTTAATCTCTCTCTCTCCCCCTTTTTCTTTTTAATCATCTGTATTCTCTTCAAAATCCCTAGTGACTGTCAAATCACCCTTTGCTTTTTAAATTATTTAAGAGCCATCTTTATTCTTTAAGTAGACATGGCCTGTCTAGGAAACTGAATTTAGATCTACCACACGCCTTAAGTAAAGGATGCTCCACTCTTCTCCTGTGGTGCCCCTCCTGACCTATATCCCTTGCTATGTTTATAGAATTTATATGAATTATTTATATGGTATGATAGATTTGCTGAGAGATATAATAAATCCTCACTTTAGGGGGTTTCAGACCTAGTTAAAATATACCAAATTGTGAGGCAGCTGCTAACAACTATAATGGTTTGAGGTAAGAGACGTGGCTGTTGTCTAGCTGTGGCATTGCTTCTTTCTTTTTCTGTTAGCAGAGAGAAAGCAATTAAGTACAGGATGCCTCTCTTAAATGGAGAGAATAACAACACAGATCTGTGGCATTCTTCTGTCTCTTAAATAGGAAGTAGGAAAATAAAGGTTTTTTTGACAGAGACGGGGAAGAAAGAAGAGAAAGGGCAGGATTTTTCCTGTTCTAAACAATAGAAGATGATATTTCATTGAATAATTGGTGACAATTCTTTGTTTTGTTCTATTTGCATATTGAAACATCCTCTGAATGGTGAGGCTGAGTTTTAGCCTTCTCCCTGAAGATCACCTTCCGCATTTTATTCTCTTCACCTTATCAGCTGCCTTATGTAATGATCTTTCTCCTTGATTCAGCCATCTGCCTACTTCGGCTTTTGTTTCCTTCACTGATCAGATGAGACATGAGAGTAGAAGCAGCACTGGCAGTGTTGCTGGCCTTGATACTTGATTAGGATAAATAGACTTAGGTTGGCATTTAAGTAGTGAATAGGTCCCTTTTAAAATTCATGAGCGCAAGAATTATTAAAGGAGTCTAGTGAGCTGGGGATGTTTTCAGCTCAGGAAACAGAACATGAATATTCAGGGTGGTAGGATATTTAAGGAATATGTGAGTCTAAAATGCAGCTTTCTTTTTAAGGCTTCCAGGTGTGAGCTTTGCACAATCACTATAATTACCAGACTGCTGCAGATATTGCTTCTCTCTCAGTCTTGGGCAGCAACCATTTATTCTTGTCCATCTGTTTGAATGCTAACAGGCATCCCGTGCTGTAAAAAGGATGTAGGAAAAACATATGTTGGCTTACAGAGCATAAATTAAATGGAGAGAAAATAGGGTGTCAAGAGAAAGCAGGACAGAAGTGAAGATATCAGAGGCACAATTAAATTTTTAGCACAGAAGTTAAAGAAAGTTATAGAACTTGAAAGTTGTAGATTTTGAGATATGTGATGGCATGAGTGGTCTGCAGATGGAGGGTATGGAAAGGAGTTTTGGAGTGCCCTGTGACAATGGGGTCTCACTGCCTCAGTTTTTCTACTGGGTACCTAAACTAGAGAGATAAAGGCAAGGAGGGTCCCAGGTAGTGTTACTTTCCTTCCACTGGAACTGCCTTGAGACATATGGATGACGACTCCTCTACTGGGAACAGGTGAAACAGCAGCCTGGGGGACCGTGGTGTCAGTTGGTCAGTGTTCCTCAGCAGCAGACCTCAAAGGGAGCCTCGCAGAGCAGTGGGCAAGGGATGCTGGTCAGCACTGGCCAGGTTTTGAGAGTTCTGCTTCATGCAAGCTAGAGGCCTGCAAGCTAAACCTGGAGAGAGCAGGTCTTGTGCTGAACTGTGTCTGGGAGGTATGGAATTCCAGTGCTGCTCCGTGACAGGGACTGTTGTAGGTTGGATTTGTGCCCCACCAAATTGGAAACTTACCCCCCAGAGTAGATTTACCACACTCAATCAGAATTTTGGAAGTTAAATGAAATTATATTTACAAAAGTGGACTAAATATAAAAAGGACAAAAGGCAATGAACATGTACAAGGTATACTTATGTATACTTTACAGTTCAACAACACAATCCCCCCTTGTACAGTATTCCAGCTCTCTTCCCACCTGGACAAAAAGAGGTCCACACAGGGCCTGCTGTCTCTGCTCCCCCACCCCCATACCTTACAAAAGCCAAAACAGAAGAGAGTCAGCCAGGCAGATACAAGATCAGGAGCAGAAACAGAGCAACCAGAAGCCAACTGGAAGGTAGCCAGAGAGAGAGATTGCAAGCTTGTACAGCAAAATGTAAGATCCTCGTCAGGCTAATGGAATTAGATAAAGTTATTATTCTATGTCCAATCCCTCAAATTATTCATCCTTTAGACTGGAATACTCTGGAAGCACTTATTTACAGTTAAGACACCAGGGTAGGGCACTAGCTCTAAACAGTAACAGGAAGTAAAGCATGGCAAGTGGAAGTGAGCATAGCTGCTTCAAAAGTACTTCTGATCCAAACTAAAATACTGGTACAGACAGTGTCTAAACACTGGCTGTGATCTACACGTGACTGCCAAGCAGCTCTGTTTTCACAGCCGTTTTCCCTTCCCTGCCATATTCAGTCATCGCTGTCTGCTGCTGTTGTCATCCTTCAGCATCATACATGGCTCAGCCTGGGAGAGGAAAACACCCAGGCAAAGTGTTGGCAGCTGCTGCAGAAGCATTGCTAATGAGGGAAGGTTTTGGAAAGCAGCATGGTGCAGCAGGTCTCCCACGCAGCGTGTGTGTGGCAGTCTAAACAGACACCTTCTCTGGAGCTCATCCTAGCAAACGAGCCAAGTAGGATTAACCAGATAGTAAAAATCTACTGGCTGGCAGCTGCGCTGCAGTATGATTAAAATACAAGGGCAAATAATGCAAGAAGCATGAAAATGTTTGAACAGTTTCTTCAGCTCTGCCCAGATAGATGCTGTTTTATTGGAGAGGGGAGCCCTAGCATTTGGCTTCTACAATGCCGCAGTGCTGGAAGGAGAGTTTCAGGAGGACCCTGGCAGTATTTGCCCAGTTTGAGGCTGCTTAGTATGTAGGAAAACAATAAATTTGAGGTTACTTCAATTCCTTGCATATTAAAACGTTAGCTTCTCAGAAGGGAAGTGTGAGGAGAGGGCTTCCTTTGGCAGTGACGGACCTGTACTAAGCTTCTGTCATCATCTTGTACCTGAAGCCTGTGAGAGGAAAAGCAGGAGGTGCGGTCAGATTTCTGTCCCCCTGCAAGCACCAGGTGAGAGGAACTCTCTTTCTGTAGACAGATGCTGACCTCCAGTGGACAAATGGGGCAATCGTGAGCTTGTTCTGATTACAGTTTAGCTGTGTGAGAAACCAGACAGGAATTAAGAAGCACACTTCACTGTTCTCCAAACTCTCAGTGCCTGCATCTTTTCCATACAGCCACAGAGCAAATATTTCTGTGTATTCCTGTGTACCTGGATGAAATTCCAGCATCGTTAAGACTGCAGATTGTCTTAATAAAAACAATTCCTCTTCAACTTCTTTTCTCTTGGAGCACATTTTCTGTGGAAGCACTGCCCTGCACAAACAAGCATCCCAAAATAAAATAAGAGAAACCCAGCTATTGAGAAATGATCTAGTGTGAACTCTGCTCTACTAATTTGATAGCTCCAGGAAGACAAAGACCCTGGTAACTGTCCTCTGCTGATCTTTCAACTGCTCTTCTCTCAATAACTGACTGTCGTTACCCCAGTTAAAGCAGGCGTACAGCAAAATCTTAATGCGGCTGTGCTGGCTTCTGGAGGCTCAGACTTCCCCAATCCTTGATAAAGTTGGAACAGGGCAGAGATGTTCTTAAATGTAAAACTGCCACAAAGCTAAAAGCAGTGAAGAAAAAGATATGACAGCTGAGGAAGTTACTGCTGAGCTCCTGCCTGTGACTGTCCTCACAAGTCCTCTGAGCTCGCCCTAGTTGTGAGGTGATGTGACTTTGCACAAATTAAGAGGAGGCCTCCAGGGAAGGTGGGAGATGGGAGCAAATTACAAAAGCTTAATGTGGGATGTTTTAAGGTTTTTATTCACAGAAACATAGGGAGAGGACCTCTGGAGTTCATCTGGTCCAATCCCCCTGCTCAAGCGGAGCTCTGTGTAGAGCTGGTTGCCCAGAATTCTGTCCGAACAGATTTGACTACTGCCAAGGATAGACTCCACAGACTCCTGTGCAAGTGCTCAGCCATCCTTAGGGTGAAAGATGTTCACAGGGAACTTCTGTGTCAGGTTGTGCCTATTGCCTTCAGTTGTGTGCTTGAGCCCTGAGGATGCTAAGAAGCTCTGCTCACTAACTGTTACTGTGAGTGCAATGCCTGAGTTAAAGCCAGGGAGCCTGCACCTGGCTACAGTGGATGTGGTGCTCTGCTCCCCAGTGACACAGTGTCCAAAGTGGCTGAGTAAACCCAGTCCTAGCGACTGCATTTGCACAGCAGACTTCATCAGTGGGCTTCTGATGGCCATGGCTGAGCTGAAGATGAGACTGGAAAACCTTGGTTGTTCCTCTCCAGCCTTGCTTAGGAGATGTGCTTTCAGTTTCACTTCAGGAGGTTTTCTAGTACCCACCAGCAGCCTAATGAGAAATAATCTAAGGGCCTTGCTAAGTTTGCAGCTATTTTTTCAAGGAGGAGGAGAGAGTTCTGTGGGTGTCTTTTCTAAAAGGACTGAAGGGACAGAGTGAGGTTTTGTCAGACCTAAGTTCTTTCCCCTTTGTTTTATGAGCAAATGCAGGTTAAGATGGGGAGGTAATCTGGAACTCATTTTCTAACCGAGAGGGCAAGTATGTTCAGCAGCAAAAGCTGATGCTGTTTCCCTCAACTCCAGAACCTGTTTGAGTGGTGGAAATTAATTTTAGAGGGAAGCCTTTCCTCTGCTCTTTCATAGGATTACAAACTAATGGAGGCAGGAGTGAACCTCAGGAGGTCTTTGGTCCAATGTCCTGCTTGCAGCAGGGTCATGTTTGAGGTCAGACCAAGCTGCCGTGGGTGCCCTGGTGCCTCTGGTAAGACTTCTGTCCCCCACTGTGTGACAAGTACCTTCAAGATGGGGCTAAGCTTTTCCCTCCCAAATTACAATGACTGATGATGTGTGTCCCACTGCTTCCTTCACCATCACTCAGAAGAAAGCGAATGTTTCATGGTGAGTAAGGCAAGAGGAAATGCCCTTATTGTGGTACAGGGAGAGCTGCTGGCAGTGCTGACCATCTGTACTCCCCAGGTGTGCTGTCAAGGGAGAACTTAGCTGGGGTGTTGTGTGGAAGACCTTAGCATGTTTATGCTGCTGCTTTGCTTTCTATCTTTGTCTTTTGGAATGTCTCCAGATATTTGAAGATTTTGAATAGTTCATAGATGTAAGACATCAACATCTTCCCTTGTCATCCTCTGGTGAAAAGAAAGGGGATGGTTCTTTCCTGGGACAGTGATGGTGAGTGATGTTTTGCAGCATTGCTGTGTACACCACTCCTTCCCTTATAAGAAATCAATCAGAAATTTTCCTTAGGATGCTTGACGATGTGTCTGCAGGTGTTAGTGTGCAAAGACCTGACTGGATTTCATTAGGTGGGTTGCTGTCTGGAACTTGCCAATACATCAGCCTGCCGGTATGAGAATAGATAGACATTTGAATGACAACTAATCTATATTGTGAAATATATGATAGAGTCTTTAATTTACATAGAGATGAAGCCTGCTTACAGGGAGTGGAAATCAATAGTGGCTTTTATGTCATCCTCTGGGTGGAATATTAAACCTGAAACTCCAGAATATCTAAATGGCATCAAAAGATTACAAGCCAATAGTACCAATGTCATTAAAAGAACCACTTTACTCTTTCCTAACAATCTTGGTATATCTGCAGTTGCCAGATGGAGTTTTTGTTCTTTTAAAAAAAAAAAAAAAAAAGTGTTGCAGATGTTGTGATTTTATTAGCATTGGAGGTTATGGCCAGAAGTTTGCTGTGCCCCAGAGGGTGCATAAACGCAGAAAGAGAGGTGGTCCCTGTTATCTAACCTGGATTTGAGGTGTGTGTGGAATTACATTACCTTGGCTCTTTCTTATTTCAGAGCTCACCCATGAGCAGAGATTTGCTGCAGACCAAACTGTACTCAATGCTGTAATGATATCAAGTGTGGAGTGGTGTCAGATTGAACCCAGTCAACTCAGCAAAGATCAGGTTGCCAGAGTGTTCCTGCAATGCATGGTATGATTCCCAGTCCAGCTTGCTTCTGGTCTGGGTCTGTCCATAGAGTAACTACAGCATCTGTCAGCACTGTCTTGTAAAGACATGGCTGCCACTTGATTCGGTTGTCCTTTCAGCTGCCAGGAGCCATGTAGCAGTTTGCTTCATCTGTTCTGTTTTTCAGGCACTATTTTTCCACAGTTTGCATTGATCTTGAATAGATAGGAAAGGTGACATTGAAAGAAAACATTTCCATCAGAGCAATGTCTCTAGAGGCTTGTCACAACATGAAATACAATGAAAACTGATTGAATGCCCATCGTTGGTACATAAAATGTTAATGCTGTGCAGTTCATGGTGATTCAGAATAGCAGAGCACAGTGAATATGATGTGCTGGAGTACTGATGTGCCCTGGCTGGATCTCTGCAGCTTCTGCAAGTCCAAGTTGCAGTGCTGTGTCTCCTCCCTGCTTCCCCACCCTCCATGCTTTCTCTTCTTCCGTGTGATGAATACAGCCATTTAGTCCAAGATTAACTTTATTGAGAGCCTTTACATCACTTTTTCCTCCTCTGATTTTAATTGGCTTTGCACAACAAAGTTGTTTCAGTCTGGCTGAAATCTGTTATACAAAGATGCGAGAAGAACCGGCAGGTGCAAAAGAACCAAGGTAGGGGCAGGAGGATGACAAAACTGTAGGAGGTGAAGGAGAATTGATGCATGATATGATTGGTCATCCAAGAAGGTATGGGGAACAGCTAGGCAATGGGGCCACAGCTGAGAATGAAGCATTCTGAGGTGTTTGAAAGGATGGAGCTGGGATAGCTGGTACCAATAGTAGGGGAACCTGGTCAAAAAAGTCCAGTAAAGGATAAGCCATAAGTGGGGCAAGCATGGTTTGGAGAAGACAGGAAAAGGAAAAGTGTGTGAGGGAAATTGGCAGGGGTGTGTGTACCTCCTAGACAAATCATTGCTGTGCCTTGAAGTGGGACCANGAGGGGCCCAGAACTGGACAACAGTGAGAGCCCTCTCATTGTTGGGAAAGGTCTTGGGAACCAAAGGCAGAGCCCATTTCTCTATGTCTTACTTGAACTGGATATGAGTTGCTATGTGTTGTCTCCTAGCTCATGTTGTAAAGAACACTGACTCCAACTGGTCTCACCTGTGGGATGGTAGTGCTGGGCATGTGATTGCTCCAAATGGTGACTTTTCTGGAGTAAAGTTTCCTTGGAATGTCTTGGAGAATAGAAATCAAAGTGCTGAGACAGCTTGGTTAATAACCTTCTGTAATGCAGCTTTTATGTTTACAGCAGATACACACATAGTCAGGATCTTTCTTCTGTAAAACTCCGTCTCTATGGCAGCATTTAAAACCTCTGCCTACTTTGCATTCTTCATTTCTTACGCTGTCTTGGGTAAGTCTTTTGATTCCTGTGGTTGTGCCCTATCTTGGCAAATAAAATACAGGAGAAAGCTTTAAATACTGCAAATTCCATTAAACAGATTGATGTTTTATAGAAAAGAGAGCAGATTCTGATACTACTTTTAAAAGAAGATGCAGCCCATTTAATTAGTTATTTCAATGAATTCTTTCTTTCAAGGCAATTTGCTTCATTTTATCCACAGATAATTCTATTGAAGTGCCTAGAGTCTGTGAATTGTACAATTATCAGATCTTCCTATCTCTGTAGATCTCTAGCCAAAACAAATTCCAGGGCTGACATTTTAATTTGTGTTTGCATTTCAGCTCTGCCAGATGACTGCAGTTTCTTGAAGTGAATGAGACAAAACCTTATGTGAACAGGTGGCAAAAAATATAGCAGGCAGGCTTTTTTTTCATCATCTGGTTCCTAAATTACCTTCTCAGCAATGAAACTCTTTTAGGATCTGATGTGTATTTGCTTTGCTGCGCCATCACAGAATGTTAGGGGTTGGAAGGGACCTCAAAAAATCATCCAGTCCAACCTCCCCTGCAGAGCAGGATCACCTGTACCAGATCACACAGGAATGCATCCAGGTGGTTCTTGAATATCTCCAGAGAGGGAGACTCCACAATGCCCCTGGGCAGCCTGCTCCAGTGTTCTGTCACCCTCACAGTGAAAAAAATCCTCCTCATGTTTCCATGGAACTTCCTATGCCTCAACTTACACCCATTGCCCCTTGTCCTGTCATTTGACATCACTGAGAAGAGCCTCTTGGCACTCACCCTTTAGATATTGATAAAGATTAATGAGGTCACCTCTTAGTCTCCCCAGCTAAAGAGCCCCAGCTCCCTCATAAGAGAGATGTTCCATTCCCTTAATTATCTTTGTGGCTCTGTGCTGGACTCTCTCAAGCAATTCTATGTCTTTCTTGAACTGGGGGACCCAGAACTGGACACAGTACTCCAGATGCAGCCTCACCAGGGCAGAGTAGAGGAGGAGGAGAACCTCTCTCGACCTCCTAACCGCAGCCCTTTTAACACACCCCATTTCATCTGCTTCTAGTGAAGATCCTCATTTTCTGAGGAGAGACTGCCCCGTGCTGAGCACCAGGTGAACACATATAGATGCCTCACACAAAAGGTGTTTTTGACATATGCATAGTAATGTACTGATTCTTCCTGGCCCAGTAGGATTTTTTTAATAATCCAGGATCAGTTTAAGAGTGGATATGAAGAAAATCTAGTTGGAAATTTCACTTGTGACTACTGAAGTTTTGAAGTTTCCGCCACGGAAGCATGGCTTAAGAATAGATGTGGACAAAACTGAAGGCAAGAGTAATCTGAAATGGTAAGTTTGCAGATGATACCAAGCTCAGTGGCTGTGTCAATGTGCTAGAGAGTAGGGAAGCTTTACAGTGGGATCTAGACAGGTTAGACCCATGGGCCAGCACTAATTGTATGAAGTTCAACAAGGCCAGATACCAGGTCCTGCACCCATGGGAAGCTACAGACATGGGGATGTGTGGTTGGAAAGCTGTGACTTGGGGAGAGGTACCTGGAGGTTCTGGCTGACAGTTGATTAAATATGAGTCAGCAGAGCGCCTGGGGGGCCAAGAAAGCCAATGGCATCCTGGCTTATATTAGAAACAGTTGGCCGGCAGGAGCAGGGAGGTGATCATCCCTCTGTACTCAGTGCTGCTGAGGCCACACCTTGAGTATTGTGCTCAGTTCTGGGCCACTCACTACAAGAGGGACATTGAGGTGCTGGAGCTTGTCCAGAGAAGGGAAACACGGCTCACGAAGGGCCTGTAGCACATGGCCTATGAGGGGCATCGGAGGGAGCTGGAGACTGAGGGGAGACCTCATCACTCTGTACAACTACTTGAAGGGAGGTTGGAGCGAGGAGGGGGCCAGACTCTTCTCCTTGGTGGCAAGTGACAGGACTATCGGAAATGCTTATAAGCTGCACCAGGGGAGGTTCAGGCTGGATATTAGGAAATATTTCTTCAGAGAGAGGGTTATCAAACACTGGAATGATCTGTCCAGGGCAGTGGTGGAGTCACTACCTCTGCGGATGTTTAAGCAGTATGTGGACCTGGTGCTTAGGGACATGGTTCAGTGCTGAGTCAAAGGTTGGGTTGGATGATCTTTGAGGTCTCTTTCAACTACATATATTTTGTGACTCTGTGGTACATCACATTCTGTACTACTCTAGCAAAGACCTGATTAGCTCTTAGCATTCAGCATCCACTGAGAAGGCTCCTGAAAAACCTGATTTACTTCCTACCTTATGGAAGTGTTTGTGATCACCTGAGCACTGAGCTGTTGCTGTATTATTAACTCACTGGTAAAAGGGACTTAGCATTGCAAAGCTGTCTGGTCTCTGAAGGCAGATGATTTGTTATGATATTGGTGATGCAAACGTGCAACAAAGCCAAAAATGTGACTCAGCACTGGATCTGGTACAAGTTACCACTCTGGGTAGCAGCACTGGCAAAGCTTGGTAACAAAGGAGCATAGAAACCTAACTGCTGTCTTGCTACTGTGCCTATCAAAGGAAAGGTGGGCATTCAGCAGGGACCTCACCAGACTCCCAAGACCTTTTGTTAGATCATTAAAGGGTTTCCTGCTGTAACATCTGCTAGTTCTTTCAGTACTCCAGAACGAATCTCATCATGCCCCATGAATATTTAACTGATCTAACTGGTCCCAGAGAAGTCATCATCAATGCACTGCAGATGGTAGTGCATTGATCATAACTTTTTGATAGAGGTGGAGGAGGACCCTAAGAGGAGGTGCACTGCTGGACCTTGTGCTAATGAATGAAGGAGGTCTGGTTGGGAATGTGTAGGTTAGAGGCAGTCTTGGAGGCAGTGACCATGAGATGGCGGGGTTGAGGATAGTGCAGAGAAGTATCCTACTTACTAGGATTTCAACCCTGGACTTCAGGAAAGTCAACTCTGATGTCTTCACAGACCTCCATGAAAGAATGCCATGGGTTAAGGGCTTTAGAAGATAGGGTGGGTAAAGAGAGTTGGTTAATATTCAAGCACCACCTCCTTCAAGCTCAAGATTGATATATTCCCATGTGTAAGAAATCAAGCTGGGGAATCAAGACACTTGCAAGGATGAGGAAGGAGCTTCTGGAAAAACTCAAATGGAAGAAGGAAGTCCGCAGTATGTGCAAAAAGGGAGCGGCCACTTGGGAACATAGGGACAGTGCCAGAGTATGTAGGGATGCTACAAGAAAATCTGACACCCTCTTGGAATTAAACCTGGCAAAGGATGTAAAAAGTAACAAGAAGGGCGTCTTCAAGTACATCAGCAGAACAAATGCCAGGCAAAATGTGGGCCCACTGCTGAATGACGTGGGTAACCTGGTATCAGAGGATACAGAGAAGGCAGAAGCTTTGCTTCAGTCTTTGCTGCCAAGGCTGGCCCTCAGTCCCTGGTGGTAAGATAGAAAGTCTGGAGGAAGGAAGACTTCCCCTTAGTTAAGGAGGTTCAAGTTACAGATCAATTAAATAAACTGGATATTCCCAAGTCCCTGGGTCCTGATAGGATGCACCTGTGAGTGCTGGCAGAACTCATTGCTGGGCTGTTCCCCATCAACTTTGAAAGGTTCTAGAAACAGGCAAGGTGTCTGAGGCCTGGAAGGAAGATGATGTCACTCCAGTCTTCAAAAAGGGCAAGAAAGAAGGCTATGGGCCAGTCAGCCTCACATCAGTCCCTGGGAAGATGATGTTCTGGGCATCATTTCGAAGCATGTGCAGGAAATGAAGGTTATCAGTAGTAGTTAACATAGATTCATCAAAGGGAACTTATGCTTCACTAATCTGACAGCCTTCAACAAGGGCATGAGTGGATGGATAGATGAAAGGAGGGCAGCAAAGTGTCTACCTTGACCTCAGCACGGTTTTCTCCCACAGCATCTCCATAGGCATGCACTTGTTAGAGCTCCTTTGGGTCATTTCGTCTGGGTGACTGCTTCTCATGGTCCACAAAGGTGGGCCTCATGCCCCACATCTGGGGAGAGGGAGCTTTCTAGACTCCCAAGGGGTGGCTGCTTTTCCTCTGTAGCATTGAGCAAACCCCCTTTAGGCCCTCTCAGCTCAATTCTTGCTTCATCTTAAGGATTATGCAAATGTGTGCACTGCTATTTCTGGTACATCTGGATCTTCACAAGTTTTATTGCCAGCCACCGTTCTGCAACAGGGTCCACACAGGCACATTCACTTCCACAAATACACAGAGGGTGATGTCAGCACATTTCCCTCAAGTGTCACTGTTTGTACTCTCCCAGGGGCTTCCTTCCTTCCCAAAGCAAAAGAGGTTTGATGGTCAGAAACCCCAGGTTTCAATGGCAGAGAGGGACTTTCTTTAAACTGTTTTGTGTGCATTTTCCTTTTCTACATAAAAAAGTCAAGGAAAAATATTTTTCTTTTAAGGTAAAATTTGGCAGAATTTAGAACCCACGTTCTACTAAGGACGAGATTCCGCTCACCCTCTCTCATCTCCAGGCTGAGCAGTGAACCTCACCAGTGGTTGTTGAGAGTTTAGAGTAAGGCAACTTCTGTTATGTTTCAACCTGGGCTAACAGGAGTTAGTATTGAGAGTTTTCAGTGACCAACAGCCAATGAACTGGGGGAATGTTTTTCTCCCAATCTGATTGAGATGGAAGCTGCCAGATGAGTGGCTTTTGGCTGGGCAGGATGGTGGTGGGCCTGTTGTAATCAGTCCAGGCACCTTACATGAGGGTGGTGGAACAATGGAACAGGTTGCCCAGAGAGGTAGTTGAGGCCCCATCCCTGAAGATATTCAAAGTGAGGCTTGACAGGGCTCTGGGCAAACTGTTCTAGTTGAGGATGTCCCTTGCTGCAGAGGGCATTGGACTAGATAACTTTTGGAGGTTCCTTCCAAACCGTTCTATGATTCTATTACTCTATGATTTCCATCAGATATTTTTGAGTGTGAATAATTTTTTTTTAAATGAACATAAATCAAGAACAATGTCCAGTTGCAGAATCGAGGCTTTCAATGAAACTTCTCAACAGGACAAAAGCCTAGAATCAGATACAAAAGCAGCTTGAACTCTCAGCAAGTGGCTTATACAAGCACTTGGGACAGTGACAAATGAGGTGCTACCTCACTTGCTCAGGCAGTTTGATCCATTGCCAAGCCAGAGCAGGGAACAGGAATTTCTATAAACTGGACATGCAGTATTTTATTCTATTATTGCAGCAAAGTTATATTTTATTTAGAGATAATGCCAAAGATAATATAGAAAATAGTATTAAGGGACATATATTAGTTTAGCAAAACACCAGCTGCCATTGAAAATATTCATTGCATAAATATTAGTACAGGATGAGGGAAAATGACTTCAAACTAGAGAAGAGCAGATTTAGATTGGATGTTAGGAACAGGTTCTTTACTATGAGGGTGGTGGAACCTGGAACAGGTTGCCCAGGGAGGTGTCTGGGGCTCCATCCCTAGTGCTATTCAAGGTGTGGTTTGACAGGACCTGATCTAGTTGAGGATGCTCCTGCTGACTGTAGAGGGGGTTGGACTAGATGACCTTTGGAGGTCCCTTACAGCCCTGTGGCTTCAGTTTTACTCTGTGGCTTCAGTGGTTTTGAATATGTCATGTTGGTAGCCCTGAAGCCTGGAAGATTCCCTCCACCCAGAAATTGTGCAAGCTTCTCCTTGTGTCTCAGTACTAGGGAGGACTTTCAGTTACTTCCAGTGCTCGCTCTCAGTTCTTTTCCAGGCTGTGCCTTATGTTGGAGCAATCATGAGTCAGTCACCACCAACTGGACTGAAGAGTCTGATAATTGTGATTGATCTTTATATTTTTAATGTTTTACCAAGAACAAGTTATCTATGACTCTAAGGTGAGGACCAGAGTATGTTGCACCAGGTACCCTGCAGACACAAAGTCCTGCCTTAATTCTTTCAGATGATGTGTCCCTGAGGACATGAAACATGCACAACTTGGGCTGGAGCTGAGTGACTGTGAGCCATCTGATGTCACGAAGGATATGCTCTTAATGCTGCTGGGAGATGTTTCCTGCTCAGACTCCAAATGCTAGTGCCTCATGCCATAACTCTGATCTGCCTGCCATTCCATTCTCTCTTGAGAGAGAACTTGTTACACAAGCGGTAACTTTTTATTTTAAATACTATTTCTGCCTCTGATATGACAAAAACACAGTGTGGGCCAAGGAAGGTCTTGGTCTAATTTTATTTCCAAATCCATGTCCCAAGGCAGATTTTTCTGTTCTGTTTACAACTGTAAAATGTTTGTGTTACATTTTGGGTGCAACCAGTATTATGGATAATGGGGAAACTACTTTAAAAGTCTGAAGAGCATAAAGTAAAAAAACAGAAAAAAATGCCTGGGGGGGCATTCCTTCTCTGTGCTCCCCCAAAATGCAGATATTAAGTTATTTTTTACCATTTAAGGGAGCTGATACCAAGTGGAGGCTGTGCCCCATGGCTCTGCTGTTACCGTGGTCATTAGTTCCTGTAATTTAATACCAGAAATGGCCACTAGATCATCAAAGCAGAGAACCAATATATTGTAAGCTTTTAAAATATTACAATTATTTATTCTGCTACTGAGTCTAGTACTGATGTCAGGAGATGAAGCTCCCTGATAGAAGCTTGAGGCCATTGTTAGCCCATGCTAGCATTGCTAGATGGTAACACCTTTGTGAAGCTGTGGAAATCAAATGAGTTTCTCAACTGACTAGAAAAAAAAAGCAATTTTATGCCTGGCTTCTAAATGGGCAACAACATGGGGAGCTACAGCTCCTGGAAAGACTTTGAACCAAGTCCTTGGTAAGCCATTTCCAGGCACACAAAGGACCAGAAGGTTATCAGGAACCACCAATGTAGCTTTAGCAAAGTTTCTGCAGTGGAAAATAATGGCTGTGTGGACAAAGGAGAGGAGCAAGGCTTTCAATGCTTTTTTCCTGATGAGATACTAGTGGCCAGACTGGGAAGTGGGAATGGGTGGGTGGACTTGCAGTGTGTATGTGGCGGGGGGGGGGGGGAAGCTGAAGGACTCTCAGGCTCAGAGGTTCATTAATTTGAAGTCCAGATGATTAGTAAAGAACAAAAGATATTCTTCATAGCTGACACTGGGGCAAATACTGGCTAACTAACTGTCCTGGTTTGTTATCAATAACCTGAATAAGAGCACAAGATCCATGTAAGCTTACAAATGATACCAAACTTGGAGGAGGAATGGATGAGCAGAAGAGCAGGGCTGCTGCTCACAGGGATGTTGGTAAACTGGAGGAATGAATTGACAGAAACCTCATGAAGTCTGCCAAAGATAGATGCAAATTCTTACACCTGGTATGGAATCAATCTACACATCAGTCCAGGCTGGAAAGGTTCTGGTGGTGAGAGTTGAATGTGAGGCAACACAGAGAACGGCATTAGCAGGAGCACAGCCAGCAGTGATTATTCTCCTTAACCGAGCAGGTCTGAATTAAATACTGCATCTAATCCAAGATATTTTGTGAAGCTGACAGCAGTGGTTTTTGAGGCTGATATTTGGACAGAGATTTTTGAAACTACTCTTTTTGAACTACTGCTCTACCAAGGTCTAAGCCTTCTGGATGATGGAATGCATTTCTAACTCAAGATTATTAGGGCACTGTGGTACAGCTTGGATATAACTTTGCAAAAACAGCCCTAAACCAAAACAAACAAACCCTCTTGTTTTACATCTCAGTCTGTCTGTCATGTACTCATGGGTAATGTGGTTGGACACCCACAGGTTATGTCTCATTCTCTTTGAGTGCCGTAGGGTAATTCAGGTTGGAAGGGACCTCAGGCGTAGTCCAATCTCTGTCTCAAAGCAGGGCCAGACCAGGCTGCTCAGGGCTTTGTTCAGGGGAGTCTTGAAAATCTCTAACCTCTTTGGCCAGCCACTGCCTGACTTTCATGATGGGCAAATAGTTTTTCCTTATACCCAGTCTCACCCTCGCTTGTTTCACTTATGCTTCTCTTTTCTCATCCTCTCATCGTGGACCACTTTGAAGATCCCAGATCTCTCATCTTGACAACCTCTCCGTGAAGCCATCTCTCCTCCATGCCAAATAAGACAAGCTGTCACAGTGTCTCCTCACAGGCTGTTGTGAAATTATCTGTACTGTCACCTTTCCACATGGGAGTGAATAAATCTCTTAACATCAAAATGCAGCACAAGGTGACACTGATTTGTTGAGCAGCCTGAACTCAGTTATCTTTACGCCAATTTGGATATTACAAATCCTTTGTAGGATAACACACAAATAGTTCAATGTTTTGCATCAACGTCAAAGCTTCCCATCAGTTCCTCTCCATTCATCTTATCTGCTAAATTAGGTTTTACAGTCTGCTAATTGGATTCTACACACTGGTAAGATGTTGTCTTGGGCTACTGGTACCTCCAGAACTCTGCCCTCCTCTCACCACCTGTTGGCCCTTCCTTCAGCTCAAAGTTCAGGCATCTAGATTAAAACCCTTTCCTTCAGGCTGGTTGAAGCTGGGTCCCTTTCAGCTGCCCTGCTAGCTTCCTAGCCTCTCATTGCAGAGTCATCTCAAGTGTCATCTCTGTACCTCACTAGCTACGCAGATCTGTTTCTCCTGATGGCAAACCAGAGTGAATGGAAGAGCTACCAAGAGGTTTCTGCATTGCTTCCTGAATTCTTTTACAATGTTCAGTGTAGAGAGGACAAAGCCCCCCTGATTTCTGAAACACCATATCCTAGCTGCAATGCTATGCATGCAAGGCACAGTCCTGCTATTCTACTTAAATGTTTACTCTGGTTTTACCATCAGCAACAAGCCCATCATCTCTCCTGGGCAGGATTTTGTTTCTCATTCTGGTTCTGGTAGTCAGCTGCTGCAACCCAGGGGCAATTATAGTGCTTTACACAGCTGCTAGGTGGTTTTTAACTGGAGTTTGAAGGATCATTTGACTCGCAAAGCTGCAAACAGCCTGTGACCTTTCTTCAGGAAATAGTACCTCTGATGCAGTCGAACCACTACATGCTGGTTGCAAAATAGAGCTTGGGTTTTGTCTTCACCATTCTTCATCTGTGTTAGTAAGTGTCTGGTAAAATCCTACTGGAGATGAGACTTTTTTTATCTTTTAATGGGTCCAGTAAACCTTAGGCTTCTCATAGCCTTTAACCTGGTCCACTGACCAGAAACCCTCAGCTGCTGCCTCACAGATTCACACTGGAGACATCTATGGTGCACAAGGGGAGGTGGTTCACAGCATCCAAAGCTTCAAAGAATCATAAAGTATCTGTACTCTTCCCCTATTAATGGAAGCCTTTCAAGTTACCAACTCTTTGTTTAAAAAAAAAAAAAAACCAAAAAAAAAAACAAACATTGCTATTTGCTTCTGTATCACCAGGAGGCTGATGTCAGCCTCTTTTAAGCTCTAAGCTTGTCAAAACAACACTTTTATATTAAGCTTCACAACTACATGGTGGTGTGCTCTTCCAGATGATACAAGCTAGTGACAGGGAGACATACAGGTAATGTGATGGAGCCTAGGGTTTTTTTTTTTTTCAAGAAATTTTTGAAAATTGTTCAAAACATTTAAGTAGATATTAAATCTACTGTGACAATTTCTTCTAGGCATTAATCCTGCAAATGCACGGTGACAGAGAGTGCTAAAGCTTATCTGCAGCATTCTCACAGCAAGCACTTATGGAAGCAAGAAGGACGGGCAGAAGATACTTGTATTTGCTGCATGCTTTCTATGACCTCTTTCTGCTTACATTGCCATCTGCTGTGAAGCGCTTTACATGTGTTTGGCAAGGCTTCTGGATCTTTGAAAGCAATACTGCTACTTTATCATAAAGGGCCTGAATTACTTTATACACGGCCCCACCTTTTCATGCATACCGACGTCTTTGCAGGTACTTAGCTGCCGATCGGCAAAATGCCGCCGCTTTCCACTGCAGGGGTCAGAGCCCTGCTGACTCTCGTCTCAGAAGACCTTTCCAAAGGGAAGCACTCTCTGCAGTGATATGATAGCACACAAGCTATTCACAGGGAAAGCCACCTACGGCTGCAACCCAGCTGTGTCTGATGTTTAATATGGAATCCGCTGATATTTTGACACAGGGGAAAGACCTGTGCTTAGGGAAGTCCTTTCTCACATGCTTAAGCTGTCATTTGAATGGTGTAAAAATAACTTCTATGCAGAGGAAGAAGCTAGTCTTTTTTTATTTTTTTCCCCTTCCCTCCGCAAATGACTGCCAAAGGTGAGATAATTGAAAGGGACAAGGGGCACAGAGCAGCATTTAGTTCTGTTTCTAATGTGACTGAAACAAAGCACTACATTATTTTGTGAAGCAGCAGAAAGGATGGAAATTCCACTGCTTAGATCTCTGGAGAGAGAGAGAGAGAGAGAGATGCATGTGTTTAATGAGCACTCATTAAAACAGCCTCTAATAGAATCAAGTAGAAGCAGAAAAACACTGAAGAGAATATGGGAAAACATCGAGCTGTGATGGCTGCTTTACTTCATCTCTGAAGAAGAATACAGCATTGCCTGGTAAAACAAAGTGTAGAGGCAGAGAAAACACTGGACTGATCCTGGAAATCAAAAAGCTGCTGTGGGTCTGCTGTGTACATGCTCCCACCAGCACAGCCTGAGCTGCACATCCATGGGACAAGTTGGGTTAGCTATCCAACCCATCTAGACTGGTGACTCTTTCCTCTAGGAGATACACCATGGATGTCTGAGAAGTAAACATTCTGGACAGGTAAAAGTTCTGCTCGCAACTTGGTAACACAAGGGAAGAAAATCAGCCTCTCTCAGCGGCACTTGTTGCTATCTCCCACCCTACTCTTGCCAGACGCCAGAGATGTGGTGACCATCACAGCAGCAACCCGCACTCTGAGAATGCTCTCAGACTCCCCTTCTGCCAGCAGAAACAACCCATTTTAGCAAATGCTCTGTGGCATGCAGAGTTAGGTCACTGTTGCAGCTTGTGAGAGCAGTTTCAGAGCTGGCATGCAGCAGCTGAAACTGAGGCAGCCTGAACTACTCTCTGTGTGCCATCAGGCATTTGCAGTGCTAAGAGCAAACACATCTACAGGCAGGGCTGACTGTGCTTCTGTGAAGATCCTGCACAAGCTGCAGCTGGAGAGAAGGCAACAAGCACCATCCAGAATGGGCACAATGAATTGAAAACAGCTCAGGCACGAAAGAGTCAGGATACTTTTTTGTGACTTCTTCCTACAAGGGGAAACCCCAAACTCAAACCAATCTCAGGATATAGAACTTTATGGACCCTAAAATAGGTTGTTTAATTAAAAAAAACCAACAAACCCCAGAGCTCTCTAAAGGGACTGAGAATCCAGAACTAGCAATAAATCCTGGCATCCATTTCAACATGAAAGGAAGGTGCAGAAGGGGCCAAAGCATAAAGGATGAAAGGAGCTGCTGCTGCTGAATGGCCTGTGCTGCAGAGCTAAGGGAGTTTGCAGGTTGTACAGAGACATCCTCTAAGGGGAATCCTTAGTTTGAGTTTTTGGAATCTTCTTGGTCCAAATTAGATCCTGCCTAGTGCCTTAAACTGGAGCTGTAAGGGTTCTCTCCCACCTTGGCTTGCCACATGCTCTGCACTGCCCTTGTAAGCTGAGTGACGACGGGGAGTGCAAAGATCCTTGTTCTGTAAGTTGTAAGATGCTTTTGAGCTGACAGCTCAAAATGATGATGATGATGGCGGCAAACTCAATGCATCTTAAAACATATTTATATAGGCTCTCTGCCAAGCATCATTTAAACCCTGTCTATCATGATAAAAAAATAAGATGAAACCAGCTCTACTAAGCCACTGGTGGGAAGATGGTGTCCTGGTATATTAAAATACCTTTAGTTGTGAAATAAAGAATGCCCTCTGTTGAAAGGCCACCATCTTTACATTAGAGGACAAAACCCTTTAGCAGACATGAGAGAAGAAAATTCACATAAAATCTGCAAGCAGAAGATGCTCAAGAGCTGATTTGCATGGGATAACCAAGTGTTGGTTGTAACATGCTGTACAGCATCAGACTTGCAAGTCAGAGGAATGCAGAGAGGCACAACTCCAGGGAGCATTTCTGTTACAAGGATATTAAAAAAAAACCAACCAAAAAACCCCCAAACAACTCAAAACCTAAAAAACGAAAGCAGAAAAAAAAATAGGTTTGAGCCACTAATTAAAAGCAGCTCTAGAAAAAATAAATCAGATCTATATGCTACTAATTTCAAAGTAACTTTAAAAGGTTTATATGGAGTTTGAGGTTTTTTTTAAGACTGAGCACCTGTGAATGGAATTGTCTTTGTCATATATGCCATGTTGACGATATTTCCTATACAGTTTTCCATGATTAAAGTAAAATATCTGTTAAGTGCACAGACCTCACACTTTGCACAGACATCAAAGATTCACACTGTAAGACAGTCATGAGGTTATAGACACTCTGATATTCTCTTATAAGACAATTAATAATAATTAAGAAAGCAAGATATACTTAATGTTTCCAAATATACACCTAACCCAGTAGCCCATCTCTAATATGACCTACAGATACTTGAGAGCAGAACTAAGAACAGATGTGCACCTAGTAAGCTGCAGCCAAACCTCCTTGAACCAAAGATTAACACTGGACTACAATCTTTTAACTTCCACTTGTGGGCCTCACACAAAGAAACTTTCTTTTGCTTACTGTAGCATGGAAATTACATGATAAAATAAGTGAGAGCTGGCAGGACATTAAACACACTGACTATTTATTACTGGCCACGTAAGTTTTCTCTTGCATATCCATTATTAAAATGTCTGCTGTCATCCTTTGGTTTAGTTCCAGGCTTAGTTGACATAGCTAATATTCAGCCATAGTGCTAAACATTTTGCAAGGGCCACAAAGCAGTTGTTACTGGGTGGCCCAAGCATAGCCAATGCCTAAAGCTCCCAGTTAATCCAAAAGACTGTTTCAGTAAGTGTTGCTTCCTGATTTGTGATACTGCGTCTTACCTGCACTGAACAAAAATGCAGCCAGGATACCTACCAGTTCTGTAATGTCATTAATACTTCCACTTTACTAGGAATTCCTTTACAATTCCGGATGAGTACCATTAAGTTTTGGCAGGTTTTTACTACACTATTTATTAATTTGCTCAGGCATTTTGCTCTCTTAATGATATTCCCACTAGAGACTGCTAGGAAGCAGTTACGCTGATGCTGTCAGGTGTGGAAGAGGCACCAACACAGCAACACCAAGATGCTTGAACCATCCATCCTTGCTACTTCTGGCTTATTCCTAGTCCTGCTGACTGCAGAAACAGGTTGAACACACACACTGTATTCAGAACATGTTCAGTTTATTGTCCTACTTCAGGCTTCAGCAATTAATCCCAATGAGATCTCCCAACAGCCCTGACCACACAATTTCAACATTGGCTTCTCTGTCAGGTGAAACATTTATTTCCTCTCACTCTATTGTTTTTTCCCCATTAAAAGTAATTTATTTTCCAGCTTAGTAGATTGGATGGCCGATAGCTCCCACGAGTCTGACAACTCTATCTGGTAGAAGTAAACATCTCTAAGATCTCCTCCAAGATACATCCGAGTTGCAGGACTGTAGTCCGGTGTAGTATAAAGGAAGCAGCTTCACTCTTCCTTACTTACCTGCATGTCTGTCAGTCACTGGTCAATTTCTTTCCAAGTCATCTTTTCACTAGCTAAAAAGTACACAATAGCCAATGTCATGGTTAGAGATGTAGCTCATTCCCTTAATTTATATGCTTGGAAAATAAATTTGGCATACATGAAAACAATTCAGAAGAATGAAAATATACTTTAAAAAAATAAACTGGAGAATGAGAGACTGTTTTCTTTTAGTCTGCCTATAACAGTTAAATTGGAAAAACAGAACTCTGACCACCTCTCTGATTTTGGAGTTACTTGATTGGAGGATAAGTATCAAACTCCATTAAAAAAAAAAATATATATATATATTCCAGTTAACATAGTTTCGTTCAACTCTTACCTCTGCCAGTTCAGATACTAAGTATTTGCATTCAATTAGCAAGATCCAGTACTGACTCTTTTACATACATACTGAGTTTTGGTCCCCAAAGCTGAGCATATACAATGACAACAAATGGCAGCACGTCAGAAAAGAAGTCCAGTAGAGGTAAATTAACTTGGGCAAGAAAGGTAGCCTTGGCAGGGTGCCTTTGCTTTCATTTACAATTCTACATTCAAGAATTCCTGTTAGCTCTTCTGTGAGACTTCTTGTACCAAATTGTATTATTTGTTATTTCCTTCTGTAGCATTAGTGGATGCCAAGGATCTACATAAGTTCAAATGAAGTTTGCACATCTGAGTTTAATCACCCAAATTTAGACAGGGTCATCTGCCACCCTTTTGTACTGGAAGATATTTTTAGAAAGAATATTGTTTTGTTATTTGAAACAGAACACTAAATTCAGTTAAACAGACCACCATTCTTTTTTTTAGAAAGGAAGATTTATTTATGGTTACATATACCACATAGAAAATTAACATTTAACTGAAACATGTAATTGTTTCAATCATTTATGACTAAACACTTACAATGTTGACTACAAAACTGTACAGTATATATTTAGTAACCAATTCTTATAGCATAGTGCAATTGTAACATTTTATAGACAAAATAATTTGTGCCTTTTTTAAAATAAAGTGCATTAAATTACTATCTTGTATACAACAAGAAGCTCTGTAGTTGCAATCTGAAGCTTTCATTGTAAAGGAAATTGAGGCAAAGATGTTTCACTTTCTTTTAAAAATCACTCTGTATACTGGCAAGCTATGGTTCAAATTTCAACATTTAAGTGAAAAAAAAAAATAAAAAATCAACCAACAACCCTAAATAAGTATAAGAAATAACCACAGGCCTTAAGGTACTAAATCAGTAATTGGTTCTCATATTAAAAGCACAACATGCAGAATTGAAATTACTGGTGTAAAGCCATTTGGCTCCTAATGAGATGCATAGTGTGAGAACTACCCTCATGCAGCTAAAGCTAAAGCTTTTGCTAAAGCTATTTGAATTCAGCATGGACCCACACTGCAGTCAGTGGTATCACGAGTTCATGAGAACTGTAAGATGCTTCCTAAGAAAAGCTCTCTCTGAGAGTTTTGTAAGAGGAGCACAGCAAACTACAGGTTATTTTTACTTGGATTTGCCAATAAAAATGGTAAGGGTCTAGTTACTAAGTCTAGAAAACTATGAGTAGTTCTATTAGCCCAGCATATTCCAGATTTCATGTCTGGAAGTTAAGTACAGGGTTTTATTTCACAGGCACAGTTAAATACCTTTTCTCCTATTAAGTTTCTTCTTATTTGTAAACACATTTACAATCAACTTTTGTAGGTTTTGGCTCTGACAGTAAAGCTTAAACCAAACAAATAATGACAGGATTGTAGATTTTATCCCTAAAGAGTAAAAAGATGTAGAGATACAAAAGGGATAGATGTCCAGTGTGGCTATTTCTAGAAATTACGATAAAAATAAGAATGCCCATTTCTCTGGCTGAGGCCCAAAAGAAAGTCCACATTCTTCTCTTCCACAAATAGAAAGGACTGCTATCAGCTTCAACATGAAATGTACCTGAGCACAGGCAAGCAACCCTAGAGACTGCCTGAGTATTTCACTGTATACACAACTCAGGCAATTTACCTGCCTCTCCAGCTGCAATACCCATTCCATGCTTTTGGCACAAATCGCACATACATTCTGGAATACCACACTGCATCCTCCCCCTGTACAGTTCAACCTGGGGCATCAGCCTGAGTTCAAAAGCGGACTACTGTACATTCAGCTGCTGTGCTCTGGGACAGTTCACATGCTGCTGGAGTATGTGAACTCCCAGCAATGAGTTACTCTCCCCTTCCCAGAGTACAGGAAGCCTCTGCTTACATTGAAAGTGAAATACAAAAGAATGGAGTTGAAATTTGGTTGGAATGTCATTGAAGAATCCTATTTTCTATCATGTCTTCAGAAAACTCTCTGCTGAGAGCAGAGCTGTCTTCTAAACTCTGTGTGCTTTGTCCCAGTGATCAACACTGCGTCACCTTTGTGCTGTTTCTCTTGAACTCTCAAAGGCAGATGCATCACAAGATGGACTCAGTACTGCTCATATTGAGGGTGCACATTGTTAGACGGCAACCAAAGAGCAACAAAACAAAAACCCACAGATGGGGCACAATGCTCCAAACTCCACGGGGACGCAATAGTACATCCCTTTCAAGGTGTGGGCATCTCAGTTTTTTAAGGACCAAGTCATGCTGCTTTCATTTGCACATTTAAAATATCTCTTCCCTGAAAGCAGAGGAAGCCAAATTCCTGATTATTTTGAAGAGTTTCATCTTAGCAAACACTGAAGAGGAAAATTCTATAGAGATCATAAGTAATCGACACATTAAGAGCTTCATACCTTGGCTCTAAATCTTATAGGTCCTGGTCCCTTATTCTAGAATGTCCTTGAAGCATGCATGTATTTTCTGTGCCCTTTACAAATAAATGTATAAGGCTTTTTAGATACTGTAACATTCCCTAGGTTAGCATCAGCCAGCGCGAAATGCTTGGCTGTATCACACAACTGCACAGACTGCTGTTTAGTCTCACCATGCCTATGCAGTCCTGCTACCAAAGCACATGTGAAAGATAATCATATGTTCCTGCACACAGTATTTTGCTATATAGGCTCATGTTAGTACGAAACACTGTTCTTCTACTCTGTCCTACATGTGACTGTATAACACATTACTGTAACTCCAAAGCTGGCACAGGATTTGTCCAAATTAGACATGAGAATTCACCTCCCTTCCAAATCCTCTGGATTGTCTTAGTCTGTTGAAATATCATTACTTAGCACTGATCTTTAAGCATTTGCAACATTCACACAAGTCTGGTAATGCTTTTCTTTAATCATATAGAACTTTAATCATATAGAACTGTCTTGGAAAAAAGATTATGTTTTGACCATTACAACAGTGAAGGTATAGAGCATCATATCTAGCATATCACACATACAGAAAAGTTAAAAAACCCATAATAATTTAGTATAGTTACATACTTATATTTAAGCATGATAGCTCAAAATAATTAAGTTAATGGCATACCAAAGTACTTTCAATAACTATTTTCTCCACTCAGCATCTAATATAACAAGTACTTCAGTTCCTTAAGTTAAACCTAAACATAGGTATTTCCTTTTAAGAATTAGTTTATCCCTACTATTTAATCCTTAAAAGTGGAAGACCCCCTCCATTTTCTAATGTAAATTCTTGCAGGATGCAGTCTTCAGCCTGTGAAGTCAGTATTGTCTTGCCTTTTCCTTGAGAAACTGGGACCAGCCTGTGCTCAGACACCATTGTAGATCATATGGTTAGGATCAAATTGTTTGAGGGAAAAAAAGAGTATCACCAGTGAAAAGAAAGCAATTCATTTGCTTTTTCCCATCCCCTCGTAGATAAATCCGATACATTTCTAAAGGCAAACGTTGTTCAATGAAGAAGTGCTGCTGATAAATTTCCAAGTGTTTTAACAAACTATTTAAACCTTTTTATAAAAGCAGCACTGCACTTATGAGAGGCAAGTTCTTAGAATCATTTACGCTGGAAAACACCTCTAAGATCAAGTCCAACCATAAATTAATGTTTGTCTTGGAGCAAAACATACTAGGAAGAAACACCCCAACCAATCAATCAAATAAACAAACAAAAAGCCTCATGTAATCTCATGGCCATCAGCTGAATTACTTTACACCAGTAATTTAATGAAGCTCCTAAATGTGCAGTAAATATCTTTAAGTACTCTGTGCTTTATAGAAAGGTCTGTTTTACTTAGAGATATCAGATAAATAAATAATTTCACTAGTTCTGGGGCACAAAAGTCTTCCCCCTACCTGGGATGGGGAAACCCTAATACTGTCTTGTCCAGTTAAATATGTGGCATGTCAGGAAGTCTCTATGAATTGCATTGACGTTATGGAACAGAGTGCAAACCAAAATGTTTGGGAAGGTGGGAACAATTTCCTTAAATTCAGTTCAAGGAGTTTGGGATGGCAAGTTTAACTGACTTTTTTTAAAATGAGTTTTATTTTGTCAACCCATCTGCCAAGAACCTCCACTGGAAAATCTCCCCTTATCCTTTCGATGGCACTGAACTGGCATCACAGTAGTAATCCATTAGTTAACTGCAACATGATTTCGCCCAGCCTACATCCAGGTTTGGCTTTTTCCTTCTGTTCTACGAGTAGTTTGTATAACACAGTGAAATCTGCAACCACTTATTCTTTTTGTCTAGCTTACAAGATCACAATAATTTTTGTGAATAAACCACAGCATGGACTTTTTTTTTTGTGTGTGTGTGTAAAGTGCTTCCAAAGAAACAGTTACTGCAAAGTTACAGACTCAGCTGCTCCTCAGAAGAAACAGAAATACATAACGACCTACTGTAAAACAGTCTGAAAAAAAACATACAAGGTCACATTTTCAAGGAAGGAGGACCTCATTTCTGATCCTATTTCCTCTTCCCTGTTCTCTGGGCACCATTCAACGTGAACAGCAATACTGCCAGCCTCAAGGACATGGGACTCCTGCTCTACAGAGTACTCAGAACAAAGGCAGCCCCCAGGGCCCCTCTCAGCTGCTCTGTGTAGGTTGATTATGGTTCAAAACGGACAGTTCAAAACAACCTTCTCACAGGGGACACATTTATTCAAGCATCCCTCCTATGTGAGCTCAAGCACTGAGTATCTGGCTGATTCACCAAGCCACAAAGACTTCAGTCCTCTCATCTTTCATCATACACATGGCATGAAAGCAGACATCCTTGCAGTTCATCCAGATTTCTGATACATTAAAAGGAATTGCCAGTAGCACCCAGTTTTATAGGGTATTTTCCTCTTGTACCAAAGAAGTGTTTCCATATATGAGACCTTTCAAGTTTACTGGGAGTCCCATCATTCTTTTGCTGACAGATGGGGGAGACAGGCATACCTAATTTATCTTCCCTGTACAATTGCTTATTTGTGGCACACAAATCACATGGCTTCCTTTTAGTCCCCTCTATATAAAGCGCAGATTGAGAGATCTTATTTTTTCTTTATTGCGTATCTTTGCACTACCACTAAGACAAACTAAATGTCACACTGGAAGAGAGGGCAAACCACTGCTCTATATAATGGCATTTAAAAACCAGAAAAAAATAATCAGGAAGTTGGAAGTATTATATAAAATTGTGTTTCCCAACTATGATAATGCACCATTATCTGCACTGGCTTTCTTTGTTCATTAAGCACCAAATTTCACATACTTTTGGAAGCATTTTGCATGCTGTTACCTAATACCAATCAAGTTACAGGGCTTCTGGATGATATGCAATACCTTAAGTGTGCAATATTCTAAACCTGTGAAAACAGCGGCTTTCTAAGTTTATCATTGAAGTTATCAAATTGCTCTCATTCTAGAATCAGCTGCTCTGAAAGGCAGGCAAGTAAACCCTTAAAATAATTTTCAGGCCCACCTCCAAAGAGATGTGATTAGTTTCCATGTAGATATTCAAAATCATTCTTAATTCTTTCACAGATCCCCCTCAAAAAGTACACCACCATGACACCTTTGCTTAGCAGTTGGCCAGCAGCACTTTAAAATATTCTTCAATTCTTACAGCATAGGACCTGTATCTAGTGACAGTCCATCTAATACTGTCTTCTTGTAGCATTATGATTTAAAGAAATGTTGTTCACTTTTTTTCTGATGCTATTCTTATACACCTAGACCTTCATCTGTCTACAGCTGGCTTGCAGGAATAGTGTTCTCATTCCTACTGTTGCATCAAATTGTTTTGCGTTGGCAGCCATGCTAGTCCACCTACTTCTGCTACAAAGTTTTTATACTGGCTTGTGGGTGTTTAGGATTTCCTAGGAAGTTGCCAGAGTTGGCTTCTATTTCAAGGATCAAGAACCATTTAGTAGATCAGATACAGCTGCAGACTAGCTAGTGTTTTTTAAAATAGTAACCACTCTAATTATTATTTTTATTTATTGTACATACAAAATCCAGACCATACATACTTCTCTCCATAAAATAAGGGCCAACAATTTGAAAATGCAGTACTGAATGGTGCTTTTTTGCAAAAACAAGTGACAAGTGTCTAGTTATGTTAAAGGGGCTTGATTTTGTAGCAATGCTATTTTATCCCAATTTCAAGTAATTTTTGAGAAATGAATCCTAAGAAAACGAGGCAGTAGGAAAGTAACTCTTTGGAGATAGAACAGCTGATGGTCTAAGCCAAAATTTACTACTGTCCATGAAAGGAGTTTTAGGGATTCCAAGATGGCTCAAGGCTGGCTTCTGAACACAAAGAATAGACACAGCTGCTTTTACCACTGATTATCAACAGTAAAAAGTTACAGCAACAATTGTAGGCCTTTTAGCTTACTTCAAAACATCCTGCATATTGGTAGGAGTTTTTGTCAATGATACTATAATCTTGAGCTTTTAAAAGCCAAGCTGTCTTCAGAATGGGTCAGCACCATTTATCTTAAATGTCTTGATGGGCATGACAAATTCAGATAGTCTCAGTCTGTATTTGGTCAAGGGTATTCTCAACATTCATAGAGCTGTTTTGGTTGGAAAAGACCTCTAAGATCACTGACTCCAACTGTCAACCTATGACCATTATACCATGCCTCAAAGTACCATGTCCACATGTTTCTTGAACATGATCTCCCTGGACAACCTATTTCAATGCTTGACTTTTCAGTAAAGAAAGTTTTCCTAATATCCAACTTAAACCTCCCCTGGCACAATTTCAGGCCATTTCTGCTCACCCTATCACCTGATACTAGGGAGAAGAGACTGACCCCAACCTCTCTACAACCTCCTTTTAGGTAGTTACAATCAGAAATCCTGAACACAGTTAATTTATTCATAGAATGCTGCACAACTGAATGCCAAACTGAAAAGAGTAAGGGAAAAAGTTATTGCTGAGTGACCTTCTTCAAAAACACACCAACCAGAAATAATATTCCACATCAGTCCAATAGAAGTGCTTATTCGAAGGAAGACTTCTGGTTAGAGTCCTTATGCAAGTTACTATTTTTTTGTCTAGGAATATATTGCTTCCTCTCTATTGCTCCAAGTTTACTCAGCAGTTTATAGTACCCACAACACAGAGGATTTTATTGCTTTTGTGCTAAAAACATATTTCCCCTTATTGCTGAAATCTTAGTTAGGAGAAATGGTTTTAAAAAATAAGACAATTAAGAGAATAATCTCCCATGTTTTGAGGATGAATATAGGAGAAAACTGACTACAGTAAGTTTTGTCCATCATGATACCATAACTTCAGGTCAAGTGTGTTAAGAAAAAAACCAAGCCTTTAATTATTTTTTTTTTTTCCTGAATGTGGAATTTAAAAAGTCTTTTGCCATTATAATGGAAATATGAAAGATATTTCAGTGTACATAGAGTGATAAATCTAACACTCCTGGTCTTACACACAGTTGCTGTCTGAAGGGACAACAAAATGACAGAATGTTATAAACTGGCTGGATTTATGCCAGTTTCAGAGCAATCTTGGCACCTCGGATGGTTGCTGGCATCTCACCATATAGAACTGGGGCCTACACTGTAACTCTGAGGTGACAGCAGAGAACTGCTTCATTCCGTAGGGTCTGAAAGGTGGCTGTCTGTCAAGCACTTCTTTTGTGCACTTGAAGTTGGCAGCTCTGTACTCACAGCTCTGCCCCTACTTCCCAAGAATTCATTCCCATGTGTGTTGCATAGGCTTTATCCAGTACTGCAAACCATGTTAAAGTTTGGTCTGACAGCTGTAGACTAACCTATGTCACTGACTTCCAGAGGGATTTTCTGGCCTATGCTTCACAGCCTCAATTTAAGAACTCATTTCTGGAAGAGACAGCATCCTCACTGGAGGTCACAGCAGTAGCTTGGGAGGCATAATCATGTCTCTCATCTGTTTGTGATGAAAGGTAACCATGCACTACCCCTCAAACGAGGACAAATCACATCTCCACGAGCTAGCTTTGTGGGACTTCTATAATTAATCCTTCTTTACTCTGTTTGACTCGCACAGCTCCTCAGGAGAGGAGCTTCCAATTACAAATCTCTCTGATCTGGCATATGGAAAAGGTCAGCTCCCCCAGCACTCTGGAGAGCCTCTGTGGATTTGAGCAGCCTGTGGAGTGAGGAAGATGACAAGGACACTAGATGAACCATCATAAGAAGAAGGGACAACATTATTGAGAACAGGTCTGTATACGCAGAACAACAATTGCCCTCAGGAATTAATTTTGGTCACAGTTGTAGCTGTTCATTGTCATCAAGCTTTTTAGCAATTTGATACAGAAGAACAAATGGGTGAAAAGAGAGGGAGGTAAACTTTGCATGACTAACCTATTTTTTGCCTTTAAAAGTACCATTCCACATTATTCAGCCTCTCTGCATTATTCAGCTGATGACTTTCACTGTCATTTATTCCCAACACTTTGCATACTTGCAACATTGCACGCATACATAGCATGGATATTTATGAAGTGATTATTTCTTATACAAAAATTCATAACAAAATGCAATGAGTAGAGTTTCATTAGCATTCAAAAGCAGATAAAGAACATCAATATCCTACACTGAGCAGGGGCCATAGTCTAACTCTGCTGAGTATCTGTAAATTGCAGTGAAGCCATGGGAGCTGCAAGTTCACAGCTCTACTGAACCATGCCATGCAATTATTAAACTAATCAGATTACAAAGAGCCTAATATCATGAAGGTTGAAGCAAGTAAATAATAGAATTTGAACCCAGCATTGCAACTGAAATTAATTATTGCTCATAAAAATTCTCTACAGAGCCTTGTTTATAGACAACTCATTCACATTTGAGATTCAGCTTTGTGTACAGCATATGATTCTTAACATCACAGGAACTTTGCCACAAAAAAGCTACAGTCACCCAAACACCCATGTGAAAAGGAGATTCCATTTGGAAAAATCCAGACCAGCAATATAGCTGTCTCTACTATCTTATACTATACAGGTATATTTTTTCATTGAACTGTATGTATTGCTATTTTTACACTTGAGTTTGTTGTGTTTTTAACAACTGCAATGGAAGATACTGAAACAACATTACAGTATGAGAATATAACCATCTACTGATGCCAGAGCAGTAACACACTGAGTTCCTATCAACACTAATGGAAGTGGCACTATAAACTCCTCTGCACTGACATTAGGGTACACCTTAAGTTTCATGAAAACATTGTCTGGGGAGACTTTTGTCCCTGACAATCAAGTCTTAGAATTAGAAAACAATGTTTTATTTCTAGTGTATTCTAATTTGGCTTCAGTAAACGGTTGGAAGCAGTTTGAAATTTAATCATTCACGAGAGGAAGCTCTGCAACTATCATCCTATAATGAAGAGAACTGACATGCCATACAGTGTGAAGAATCACAATCTGTAACGGATGAAACTCTCAGAAAAGGAGAAAAATATTGTTTCATGTTGCAGTTCTGGTTGCATAGAATTCTGAACTAGATTAGATATGCTCTAAGAATTTATAAAGTTCAATATTTTAAACTGTATAGCATAACAATGAAAACAAGTCGTAGTAGTCTTGACTTGATAAGAAACTTAAAGGGAACCACTTCACATAGATGTTAAATGTGTTGCAAGCCATTTGTAGGTTATTTTATTAGATACTTTCTTATATACTTCTGGAAAGATAGAATTGTCTGAGAAACTTATAGTGTCACACCTACTACAAATGCAGAGCCAAAAGAGGCCATATTGTTTCATCAATTTTGAAGATTCCCCCCTGAATTCCTTTTAAAATTAACAGTATAATGAGCTCTGATGTCCCATATCTAAGTGAAAACACATAGCTGACTTTTCAAAAGGCAAAGCATATCTTCTAACAACCAGCCATAGCTCTGGAGAAAACAGGTAACCCTTTAAAACAACTATCAAGTTAATTCATGCTGAGATGTAAAATAAAAAGCTATACAAGTACTTTTTTCACTTAGAGCAAATTTGTTGCACTGAGACTGTTACAATAAATACCATATAAATCAGTAAAATTGGCCATTATTTTGAAGTGTTATGGTGATACACAAATGAGGTAACATGACTTGGGCTTTCTTTTTGGTTTTTTCTTTTTTTTTTTTTTCTTGTTTTAAAAAGAATTAGAGGGGAAAAAATATCCTGACAACATACTGTAACATGCAGTATGACTAAACTCAATCACATAAAGAATTTCAAAGGAGGTATGTTGTTTCAATCTAATTTTAGCTGGCAAGTTTACTGTAAAATCATGGCAAACGTGGCAAAGTCTGGGTAACAAAACAGAAAGACCCTGAGCAACACTGTAAGTCTGTAAGAACACTGCTTAATTTGATTGCACTTAAACCACTCAATTCATTCTGGTTACTGGGGCTGTGCATCCTGTGCTTTTTATACGAACCCATTACACACCATTTAATGAATGCATCTAAACCAAAGACATGATTTCAAGAACGTCTGGAAAGTAATGTGTTAAGGAGTGTCCTCCTAGCTGCCAATCAGACATCACTGGGTGATCTTGCTCTCTGAGACAGGTTAGAAGGAATACAGCCACAGCAGACGAGCCAAAGTGCTTTCTGTATCTCCTGGTTTCTAAAAGCATATATTACAGGATTGATGATGGAATTGTAGGTAGCTGGCAGGAGGGTGGCATAGGTGTATATAGAAGGATAAGTGTAATCTGCTATTAAGGAATACAGCGTAAAAGGCATCCAGCAAGCAGCAAAAGTCCCCAAAATAATGGCCAAAGTAGACACTCCTTTTCGGGTGGTCACATAGTGGGAAGTGGCCAGGAAATGGTGTTGCAAGGCAATCTGATGGGCATGGCGCATCACGATTTTACAGATCTGAATGTAGAGCTGCAGCATGAGGGCAAACATAAGCAAGAAAGATACCGAAAGGACAGCTGCATTATTTTTAGTGAGTGGTCTGATAACACTGCAGGTGGATTCGTCTCTGAGGCAGTTCCAGCCCATTACAGGCAACAGTCCAATACATATAGATGCTCCCCAGAGCAATATAAGCATGACATAGGTAAAAGTGACAGTTCTCTCTGAATTGTAAGTCAAAGCATAATACAGGGAGAGGTAACGATCAACAGTAATAGCCAGCAAGCTGCCGACAGATGCTGAGAAAGAGGCAACAATCAGTCCAATCGTAACCAGTTTCGTAGCTTCTGATTGCAGAAGGTATGCGAAAACGAAATTGATGATCAATCCAATGCCCGCTAAGAGATCTGCCAGCGCCAGGCTGCCTATCAGGAGGAACATGGGGGCACGAAGACTGGGGTTATGGAAAATGATAAGAACCACAACGGCATTTTCGCAGGAGATAAGGGTCCCTGAAGTACACAAGACAATGTCCCAGGGGTTTACCAAAAGCTCTGGCTCTGGGTCTACGACAGGAACCAGGGAGGAGCCTGTGGCTGAGGCATTCTCGGTAAAGCTGGCTTCTACATGATCCTGAGGCAGCCAGCTCAAATTAACCTTCAGATCTTCATTCATTTTAACCCCTGTCTTCTTCAACGGAAAGACATTTTTTTTAATGTTCAGACACAGCACTGGATACAGCAATCCCAGAGCATGCAACGCCCTAGACGGCAACACCAATCTCATGTGCAGGCAGGCACTTGTTACATAAATGTGACAACAAAAATAAACTAACCCAAAACAACAAATAAATGGTGGAGGGGAAGATAGTAAAAACTGCCCAAAATCACCAGCCAAGGGACCAACACACGGAGGCCGAGTGATCCTAATTGCAATTCCCTTCACCTGCATATGGAAGAAGGCACAAGCAGACAGGAGCCCATAAAATAACTAACACCATCCCACCACCCCTCAACCCAAAAGCGCTGCAATTCGGGGTGGGGGCAGACCGTGGGGCGGCGTAAATCCCGATATTCAGCACCCACGATTTCAAAGTGGGATTATTTTGGTCACAGAGGGAGCGGCCAGGATGGGGGAGGTGGGGAGGGTGGGAATACCCTTCACCGACCCCCCTGTGAGGATACCCCGCCCGAGCTAGGAGGAGGAGAAGGAGGGCGGGGGAGTGGGGGCGATATCCTCTGAGAACTTACAAACTCGACGCGGACACAACACACACTCCCACCCCTCACCCCCCTATCATACACCCCACACACTCCCCGGCAGCGGTCACCTGGGCTTTTCCCCCGGGCTGGTCGNGGATTGAGGACGGGGGGCGGACATCTCCCTCCCCGATCCTCCCCGCCCCTTTTCCCCCTCCATACCCGTCCTCCCCCCCACTTCCCCCTCCTCTCAACCCCCACAGTGAGGGGATCCTTCCTCTCACCCCCATCGAATCGGTTTTTGGCGAGGGGGATGGACCATTCTGTGGGTTTAAGGTTGCTGAACCGGATGATGAAGGTTTTGGGGAGGCGGGTGGGTGTTAACAGCAGCCTGTGCAGCTTGGGAAGGAGGTTCCCGCATAAGGGAAAAATTGTTCACTTTGAGGCTGGTAGAGCACTAGAATAGAGAGGTTGTGGAATCTCCGTCTCTGGAAGCATTCAGAACTCATCTGGACATGTTCTTGGGTGATCTACTCTGGGTGATCCTGCTCCAGCAGTGGGGTTGGATCTTTAAACGTCCCTTCTAGCCCCTACCATTCTGTGAGGTCATTGCAGAGTAAGGCTTTGAATGATGCGATGCTGTACCCAGCCAGCCCTTTGCTGGTCTTGCGGTGGTCGAACAGCCTTTGACTCACAGCAGAACCTCCAAAACCCATTTGGTTCAAAATTATTCATGCTATGAGGGTGGTTCACTGCTGGCATAGGTTGTCTGGAGAGGCTGTGGGGTCTCCATCCCAAACGTGATATGCCTGAGTGGATGTGCTCTAATGAAGCCAACTTTGAGCAGCGANCCCGGCAGCGGTCACCTGGGCTTTTCCCCCGGGCTGGTCGGAGGAAGGAAGGAGGAAGAAGGAACGTGAGGGGAGGGTCGCCGCGATCCCTTCTAAGGCAGCAGCGGGACCGCCCGCCCTCACGGCGGGCTCGAAGGCGCAGCGCAGGTGCGCGNGCCTGTGCAGCTTGGGAAGGAGGTTCCCGCATAAGGGAAAAATTGTTCACTTTGAGGCTGGTAGAGCACTAGAATAGAGAGGTTGTGGAATCTCCGTCTCTGGAAGCATTCAGAACTCATCCGGACATGTTCTTGGGTGATCTACTCTGGGTGATCCTGCTCCAGCAGTGGGGTTGGATCTTTAAACGTCCCTTCTAGCCCCTACCATTCTGTGAGGTCATTGCAGAGTAAGGCTTTGAATGATGCGATGCTGTACCCAGCCAGCCCTTTGCTGGTCTTGCGGTGGTCGAACAGCCTTTGACTCACAGCAGAACCTCCAAAACCCATTTGGTTCAAAATTATTCATGCTATGAGGGTGGTTCACTGCTGGCATAGGTTGTCTGGAGAGGCTGTGGGGTCTCCATCCCAAACGTGATATGCCTGAGTGGATGTGCTCTAATGAAGCCAACTTTGAGCAGCGAGGCTGGACCAGAACATCTCCAGAAGCAGCATAAGGTACTGGAGATACTACAGTATCCTGTACATGATATTACAGAATCATGTGATGACAGGGTCCTGAGTGAACCTGCTCTTAACATCAAGCAGGGCAGGATCTGTGCTACTTTGAGCATCAGGGCTGCACTAGACTCTGTTCAGAGATGACCTAAAGCCTCAACTGTTCTGTGGTATATGATATAACCACATGAAAATTAATATAGAGTATAAAAGATTTAATGGAGCAATGCAGAGTAAGAGGTCTAGAGGACATAGCACCTACGGTGTGCAGAGACCCCACTGGGGAAACATGGATATGGGGGTGCCTACCATCTTCAGAGAGTGATATTATAGACACATGGCCAGTTTTGCAAACCTCTTATGGACTGAATAGTGCAAGCAGGCCAGTGGGACTTCTAGTGAGTTAGAAACTGAACTTGAATAGAAGCCACTGGGTCAGAGGAGCCACATCAAATGTCTTTAGACATCAGGTGTGGAAGTTTGTGTGCAAAAGATAATCTCTAAGGTCCCCTATACTGTCAGTGGAGAGAAGTGTGTCCTCCAGGGCATGCCAAATAGTGGGATGAATTGGTCTTAAAAAGATTCTGATCAATTTTAAGAAAACATGTTTTGTCCTCATTTACACCACTTGACAGGGCTGTGGGCAGCCTGATCTCATTGAGGAAGTCCCTGCTTACTGCAGGGGGGGATTGGACTAGATGACTTTTAGAGGTCCTTTCCAACCCAAACCATTCTATAATTTTTTGATTGTATGTCTAAAACACTCTGGAAAATCTCCCCCTGGGGGACAACTGGAATCTAGAGGGAAGATTTCCTTCTCCCCTATTGAGTGATACACTCAGCAAGCACAGCTAGTGCCATCTCTCACTCAGATCTACCTCAGTCATTGTGCTAAGCCTTGTGAAATTTCGTTGGATGATTCAAGATGATGAATTCATATTCCCGTTGACCCGCCTGCTTTATTGCAAGGACTAAAAATCCTTGCTGCTGATCACTGTCTTCCAGAGGTATTCACTGATAAATATCTTAAATATCTTATGTGGCAGTGCAACAACTACTTTGATGTGATCTAAAACGAATGTGTTTGGTGTGTTTCAGCATTTGTCAGTTACATTTAGAGCAGCTACATTAAAAATGCAAAGCTTTTCTTCATCCCTTATAAACATTTGTTTTACAAATGGGAAAGACCAGAATTTCAATTAAGTATTTTAATTTAGGACTTTGGAGAGCCGTGTTTATTCACTTGCTTAATTTGTGAATGATTTCCATTCCAATTACAACACATTGTAAACAAGCTAACGTTTGAATCCTGTGTTGCCAGTTTGTCACTGTCAGTGAGACAGTGGACTGTGTTGCTCATTAGGGTGGATGGCATTGGCATGAATTTCACCCTGTAGCACCACAGAACAATAGTAATGTAGAGGAAACACACTTTTTAGGCATTGTGAAGGTGAACAGATACAAAAATTAGCAACTGATCATAGTTAAAGAGCTTTTACCATTGTCTTAGTACTGACTTCTGTCTCTCTCGTGAGCATGCTAATGTTTGCTGACCCTCAAGCTAGCACAGAACAGCCTAGTACTGCTGCAACAGGAAGCAGAGGTCAGGTTGTGCTGGCTTTGGACCCAAGCTAGGATCTGTGTCTGACGCTGTGACTGCCATGGTGATATACAAAGATACTCTGGCATATCTCAGGTAACACAATATGACTTTGCATAGTATTGGCATATCCTGACCCATCAGCTGTGAATACTAGTGCTGTTGTCTGTCTCAGGATATGCTTTCTAAGTTACTCACTCTTCAGGGAGTCTGTGACCTGCTGTGTCCAGGAGGTCTGAATGAGTTCAGGCAGGTGCACTTCTTCCCTTTCAGTAGCTGTGGCAGGCAATACACCAGAACAGCTCCTGTGGAGCTGTGCCTCTTGCCCTGAGTGGCAAGTCTGCTGTGGGAAGCCTGTTCATACAGCCCAGAGATGAAAAAACATCACCCAATCCAATGACTTCCTGGTCTGAGGAGCAGGAGCACCAGGCTTCAGGATGCATTCTGATTTACCCAGAAAATAAGTATAGAGCTGTCCATAGAAACCAAACAACTCAACTCAAAGAGGAAAAAAAGATCCTTAAGTAACATATTAACATATTCTTCACCTGAGACCTTCTCTTAATCCCTGTTTATATGGCTCCTAGGCTTTAATCCATGTAACTGAAACTACCCTGAAGGACCACCTAGTCAAGTGACAGTCCTCATGGAGTAATTTTTCCTTTGCATTTTTCATAGTCTCACAGTAAGTTTATTAAAAAGTTTACATTCTAGTAATGGCTCTTGCAGATGGTAAGATTTAGCTCTGTAAAAGAAGTGTGAAGAACCCAGATATATGATGGCAGCCTGTGTGCATTTTAGAATTGACTTGTTAGAATTCTTCTTTCAGAAGATTTAATATCTTCTTTAAATATCTGTGGTGGTATTATATACGAATTTTAAATTTCAGAAAGATAACTTTATTCAGTCTAAAAGAAAATCAAGAGATTACTGGATCACAGCATACTTTTACCAGGCTTTTATATGGCTCGTGAATCTATCAGAAAAGGGTGCAATGCCCGGAAGCTGAAGTTAGAAGAATTCAGATTCAAAATTAAATTCAAACATTTAATAGCAATATATTGGAAGAATGTACTGGAAGAACACATGCAGGCAAATAGTGGTTCCATTCCTTCTTAATGTCTGTTTGGAAGATGCCCTTATCAAATACAAGTTCTACATAGGCACAAACCAAAATAAAATCCTTACCCAAAAGTAGAAGCAATAAAATTTTTATCTTGTTGCAGCTTATTACAGCAAGGAATTTTTCTTCATAACTCAGTGTTTGTTCTTTTCAGGTAAAATAATATGGCATGCTGGTGGTCTTAGATACTTGAAAGCAGCCCTTGGGTGCCAAATGTTGTTGGTAGCCAAGGCTGCTCAGAGGAGTTGTCCTCTGCTTGTGAGCTCTTTTTTTTCCTGTTTGATGAATGATGCAGTATTCAGGGTCTCTGAAATTGTCTGTCTTGGGAAGATGTTTCCCTACATATATATATCAGGATTTTTTTGGTTTTTTTTTTTGAGTAGCTACTGTATCTCTTTTCTGCTGCCTTTAACACAATTTACTGATTTTCTTTTATGTCTTCTCTGTATATACTTTCAATAATTTCTCTCTGTTTCCTTTTTTTCTTTTTTTTTTTTTTTTTTCCCTCCAATGATTTATTATGACTAGATTGTCCTGGAACTTAGGACGGTGCACTTTATTTCTACTTTTGTGCAGCACTGGGCTATTTTTAATTACATCTACAAAATGTAGCTTCATGCCAGTCTTTCTTTGTTAATTGGGGATAAAGCTTGAGATGAGTGTGAGAGGCACTGAGCTTCCTTGGGCTGCCACAAAGTACTTGAAGTTCTTCAAAAGACCACAGAGGATAGTGGTGATGCTCTCGCTTCTCAATGTTCTTAGAAAGAAAAGTAGACAAGTGTAATAAAAAATGCTAAAAGATGTATGTTATCCTGGGAAAAGTTTGTACTACAAAACATTGCACTGATAATGCTGGCTTCCAGCTGTATTTGGTTGCTGGCAAAATAGTACCCCACAACTGAAAATTATTTGAGACACATTGATAATTTTAGTTATTTTAAATGAGGCAGTGGGCATCATGGCTCTTAAAAGCATGGGGAGTATTTCTGAGAACATTTCTGAAATTCAGACTTTTCTGTCAGAAGGACAAGTGACTATATGGCTGCAACACGTAAATGATGATTTAAATGTTCATGCTTGCACCTTGGTGGACAGTGTGGTAAAAATGCTTAAAGATATGTTACCACATTTGAATGTAGGAACTGGTAACTATTGTAGGTCTTATGCTGTATAAACCTCATGATGATCAGACTGCAAAAGAAAGAAATAGGATCTATGCAGCTTTATGAACTGAGCATGGTATCCCTGAACTGTTTGTAAGCTCACAAATCACAGAATCACTGAACTTGGAAGGGTTGGAAGGGACTTACAAAGATCATCAAGTCCAACCTCCCTGCCAAGGCAGAATCCCCTAGGGTAGTTCACACAGGAATGTATCCATATGGGTTTTGAAAGTCTCCAGAGAATGAGACTCCACAACTTCTCTGGGAAGCCTGTTCCAGTGTTCTGTCACCCTCACTGTAAAGAAGTTTCTCTTCATGTTGAAGTGAAACCTTCTATGTCCCAGTTTGTAGCCATTGATCCTTGTCTTATTGCTGCTGACCACCAAAAAGAGATTGGCCCCGTCCACTTGACACCCACCCTTCAGATACTTGTAGACATTTGTAGCTCTGACCATAGCTCTCTCCTTTTTGAATTCCTAACTAGTTTAATTTTTAAAATACTGCATATACTTTTCTCTATAGTTTCTCTATTGCTGAGCGTTAAATATTTTAGATAGCAATAAAAATGGGGGCAAGTTTTACTTTCAAATGTGTATCCATCTTCTCTGTGAAGGCTCTCTGCCTAAGTGTCATACTACGTTTACATCCTAAGAGTGAGGAGGTTGGATGGAGGGGTTGTTATCATCCAATTAATGCTTGGTATTACATGTGTTGTTCAGTGAAAGGGGCTTACCTGTGAGCTTGCCTGGTGACAGTGTCCATCAGAGTTTGACTTCTCTTCTATCAAAGAGGAAAGTATCTTAGAAATTCTTCATGGACCAAACATGTCTTCCCAGAATGATCATTTACATGAAAGTGATGCTCTACTTTAATCCATGTAATCAAATGAAAGCTAGAATTTATTCTGGGACAAATCCACTGGAAAGAAAAAATTTACAGTTACACTCTGAGATACTCTGCATGACAGCACCTTTCTGAATTGCTTCTTTGCTAATACCAGTGTTGGAGATCTGGGGATTCCAAGTACAACTTAAGACAGGTGTGACACACCTTTTATTAACCATAGGGAAGTGAGCAGTTGGAAACAATCACTCTTAACTTTTAATTGAAAAGAATATTCTTTTAGTTAGGATAAACTTCTTAAGCAGACCTCTCAAATCTTATATATATTAATTATTTCACTTCACACCAGCAATTGTTACCATATTTATAAAGCATCAGTAGCTAAAGTGCTGTCAAGTTTTCTGTCAAGACATCACAACAATTTAAATTTGTGCTTTATTTCACTCAGTCATCTTGAAAATAAACAAACATATGTGTGTATGCATGTATTCATTAGAGACTGCAAGACTGAATGAAGAAATTTTGAACAGAAGTAGAAGCTTTTCAGTCTACTTTATTAAAATGGAGCACATTTAGTAATCATGCAAAACTGCTATAGATTGGCACTGCTAGTCTCTCCTCTTCTTACTTGACTTTCTTAGTTACTTCCTATCTTAATCACTGGTCACCACCCTGTGTATTTTTCAGAGATTATTCTTCAACACAGACCTGTTTGTCCCTTTGCATTCAGACAATCTACACCCTTTAGATTACGATATTATCTTTCTTGAACACCTGCATGGTGATACCTCTAGCTTAGTCTGTCGTCACTGAAGCATGATTCTATCCATGCTCAACAAATGCAGCCTTCTGCTGATGTCCAACTGCAATGTTGCCTGATGATGTCACTTTCCTAGGGTAGTCCTTTGAACAATTGAATCCTCTCATAACAACCCTTCACAGACTCTTGCCTCTTCAACATTAAATACAAAAGGCTTGTTTTCTCTTCCAAAATCCTTCAGGAAATGTTACATTTAGTATCAAGACATGTTCATCACCTCTGATGAGATTCTGGAGCCAGCCTTTGCTACCTATTGATTACATCTAGTCTCCTGTGCTCCCTTTGGCACTTAGCAGACTCCTCCCATAAAACCACCAACTCATTATCCCCTTTCAAATTGTTTGTTAATGCTGTTTACTGATTAAGAATTATTAGATGAAGTCTTAACAAAGGTCAGACTTGTTGATCCAAAGATAACTTCTGTTCCTAAATGCTATTAATTTTAAAGGCCTTTTTTGACGTTTATGCTGTGAGTGTTTGGGTTTTTTTTCCATATATGCCATGTAAGTATCTGGCTACAGTTGTTATAAGTTGGTTTTTGTTTTGGTTTGGGGTTTTTTTGGGCATATCATCATTCCCAAAGTGTTCTTATATTCTCTTAAACAGGCATTTAATGAGCCTTTCCTGTACTTTTCACATAATCTAGTGAAGATCCTCTGACTCTTATGAGTGCTTTTACTACCTGTCTAGGCAGCATCTTTGCATTTAGCTAGTACAGAGCAAATTAATACACAGACAAAACTGTTATTGGTAGTGATGTACATTAGACAACTGGGTGTGATCCTAGTGACAAATAATCAAACATGGGCTTTTAGGTTACTTCCAAAATTCCCTTTCAGAGGCAATACAAGGGAGAAGCTGTGCTTCCTATTTCTTGATATGTTCTTTTCCACTTTTCTGTTAGACAAAAAGTAATAAAGCAACTAATGTACTTTTCATTGATGCTCTGACCATAGCTCACTCTTGTTTGAATTCCTAACTTGATTTTCCTTTTAAAATACTATATAGCAAATGTTATTTTGTCTTATTTACCTATTCATAACTGATATTTCCGACACGCTATTGCCTTTGTTCTCAACAGTCTATGAGAGGAGAGAACCAAGATCAAGTGGCAGTAGTTTATCAAATTCAGAAGCCAAGATGCACTAACTGCCCATTTCCCTGTGTTCAGACCCAGTTGAGAAGTTATGTGACTTAATTTAGCTTATGATTAAAAAGAGTTAAATGGCATCATCTTGCATTTTTCATGGTCCAAGACTGATTGCAGAGGCAGCTTCACAGACATTTGATGACTTGTTAATGGTAATAACCTTCCTCGACTTGTGCAAAGTATTTGTCAAGATCCTTAATGACATCCTTGTCTCTAATTTGGAGAGATATGGATTTAATGGGTGGACTACTCAGTTGGTATAGGGACCAAATGCTGTTTAACATCTTTGTGGGTGGCGTGGACAGTGGGACTGAGTGCACCCTCAGCAGGTTTGCCAATGGTATCAAGTTGACGCAGTGAAGGAAAGGGATGCCATCTAAAGGGACCTTAAGATGCTCAAGAAGTGGACCTATGCAAACCTCAGTAAGTCTAACAAGAGAATTACAAGGTCCTGCACCTGAAGTGAAGCAATTCCAAGCAAATACAGGCTGGTCACAGAAAGGATTGAAAGCATCTCTGTGGCAGGTGTTGGTTGATGAGAAGCTCAACATGGCAATGTGTGCTTGTAGTCCATAAAGCCAGTGGCATTCTGGGCTGCACTGAAGGATGTGTGACCAACAGGTTGAGGTGATTCTTTCCCTCTGCTCTGCTCCTATGAGACCCCACCTGGAGTACTGCATACAGCTCTGGAGTCCTTAGCATAGGAAGGACATGAACATGTTGAAGTGTGTCTAGAGGAGGACTACAAAGAGAACTGGAGAGCTGGAACACCTCTCCTATGAAGAAACACTGACAGAATTTATGTGTCTGGAGAAGAGAGGTCTCTGGAGAGACCTTACAGTGGCCTTCCAGTACTTAAAAGGATCCTACAGGAAAGATGGAGAGGGACTTTTTATCAGGGAGGATAATAATTTCAAACTGAAAGAGGGTAGATTTAGGTTAGATATAAGGAAGAAATTTTTAAAGATTAAAGTGGTAAAGCATTGGAACAGGTTTCCCAGGGACGTTGTGGATGCTCTGTCCCTGGAAATGTTCGAAGCTAAGTTGGACAGGGATTTGAGCAACATGATCTTGTGGCAGGTGTCCCTGTGCGTGGTAAGGGGGTTGGAATTAGATGATCTTTAAGGTGGTATGATTTTATGATTCTGTGATAGTTTGTCAGAGAATCTAAGAGGTTAGAAACCCTGAAATCATTCACAGAATCAGATTGGCATAAAGAGCCCTTTGGCCATCTCTAGATCAAGCTCCAGCTCAAAGCAGGTTCAGTTACACAGCCTGGTCATCCAAGACCACGTCCAGTTTGAATATCTGCAAAGATTCCACTGGATCTCTGGGCAACAAATGGAAAATCACTACAGTTAGTGTAACAAAAAAAAAAAAAAAAAAGATCTGAAGAGATCCTTCAGGAAGGCTGCAAAGGAACTTTTGATAAGGGTGTCTAGCAATAGCACAAGGGAGAATGGTTTCAAGCGGAGGGAGAGTAGGCATAGATTGGATCTTTCTATGATTCTATGATTGTGGTGGGTTATTGAACTTCATTTAAACAATGTCAATATTTTTTTGGGGTTTAGAAGGGAATTTTTCTTTTTTTTTAAGAATCATAAAAGTAAAAGGCTTTACAGAGGCCTAAGAATGCAGTGATTAGGGATGTATTCATAATAAAGTTTCTTTAGTGCATGTCATGTACATTAGAAGTAAACACAGTCAAATTATGTCTACCTAGTTATGTATTTTTATGTATTTTATGTGTTAAACATAATTTTTCTTTTCATGTCTCTGGGGGCTCAACAGTTAAGGGCACATTTCTAGCACTTATATGATTTGGTTTTCTTTTACATGCTAATTTCTGCCCTCCTCTTTTAAACATGAACTTTAGATATCCTGCAGTATTGAAATGTTCACCGAGAGTCAGTGAAGAACTGCACACCCCTGGAATACACTGCTGGGCTCAGGTATATGAGAATAAATGTGCTGAATTTCCATGTGATTGCAGCAACACTGAAACTTCAAGATCTAGGCCTGCTGATGCATTTTCTTTTGGGATGCACATCTAGAATACTAATAAAGATTTTTGTTTTGTTTTGTCAGAAAATCAGGAATTTTCTAATTTATGGTCAAATATTAATCAAATTATTGGACTTGGCATTTAAACTCTATGAGCTGCAGAGGTCTCCGGAGCAATTTCTGTTTCAGGAGGAACAAGAAAATTATTTTTAATATCTGTAGGGCTAACTATAGCCTATGATGAATTATAAACTAGATCACAGGCTTCTAGTATTTTACTATCTGGACAGTGACCCAGAACAACCTCTTTCCATGGCCATAGAAGTGATTAATTTTCATGGCTTATTCATCCACAGAAATATTTTCAGCTAAGAAGACCAGTTTCTGTAACGAGAGTGATTTTGAATTACAGATTTCTGTAGTTCACAGAGAACACATCTGTCCACAAATCAATTATTTGTAACCAGTGTCAGTTCTTGCCATGGCATTTATGTGTACGCATGCTAATTTATACTCAATCATATTTTTGGTTCACTGGTCATGTTTATAATTCAATATTTTATACTAGCAACAGTTTTTAAAAAAGTTTTAAATTGATTATTTTAAACTATGTGTTTTAGAGTTCTAATTAAGGCTTGAAAGTTATATGCTTATTAGCATGTGTTGTCCAAAAATTAGTGCATGGTCATAACTCGAGAGAGTTGTTACAGTGCTGGTGTTTCCTTAAATGTCAAATGCTTTATACCTCTGACATTTAGAAACTGTGAAGGAAAGAGGAATGGTAAAATATGTGACCATAGAGCTGATAATTGAAAGCTGGCCTTAAAAAGTCAAGTCTGTATGGCTGCTACCCTGGTCACAGAGGCAGGAGGTGTGTGATTAAGTATATGAACCTGTGAAGATTTATAAGAGCAATCATTATTCACAGCAGTCATATGAATGAAAAATAGCAGTGGAAAGAAGGATTCAGGAGCAGGAGGAAAAGGGTGATGAGCAGAGCTGGCGATTCATCATGATTTCATTTGCACGACTATAAATCTATAACCACTCAATGTCACTTCTGCATCTTTGGGTTCAACATCTGATAGGTGTTTAATTATCCCACAGTTCCAGTAGGGAACGCATGGGTGGTACAGCAACAGTGTAACTGTATGGATGCTGCATACAGATACATATAGCTGAGAACATTGGGCTGCCTTGGTTTACCCTAATGGGACAGTAAATTCATGCCTAGTAAATACAGCCAGTGTTTCCATCACAATGAAACATAGACAGAGTTCTTGCGTACAGTGTATATTTAGAGTTCTTCAGAGATCTCTGTCCCTTGCTTTTAAGACAAATGAATATTCGAGGAATGAATACTCAAGGAATTCCTGAGATGAAATGATTGTGAGAATGATGCTTGATTATGGTGAAGATTCTATCCTTCAGTCTCATGGTTTGCGGTGTAATTTTATCCACGCATTCTGTTAAAAATTGCTCACTGGGGAAATCAAAACCACTAAAAGCATTTGGGGATTTCAAGACTGGTACAATGAGATTTCTCTCATTTTTCTTTCTCTGGCAGGAGTTGAAATATAGCACTACTTCCCAGGGTTGAGAAGAAAGGGAGGTGGGACAAAAGCAATCGGAAGTGGTTCTCCTGGGAGCCTTCCCTGGGGAAAGCACCACTTCTGAACCTGGAGTGATGCCGTTCCAGTGCCTTTGTTTAAAATTAGCCCTACTGATAGCTTAACGTTCTGCAACAAATTCATACACAGTACTGAAGAATCTAGCCTTGCTTTTATATCTGTGTCACTTTTAGCTCTATTTTGAACAATCTTCCTACAAAGGCTGGTATAACCCATTAGGTTTCAGCTGCCGTGAGAACTGCTATACGTGCCAATAACCACCACGGAAATGGCCTGAAGCTATAACAATTCTCTAATCTTCTTTCCATCTTTTCCTTTCTAAACCTCTGTGGCAGAGTGATGGTTTATAGCACATAGAACAGGACTGAAAATAGATAAATAGCCGGATCGAAGAAGTACAATGCTGACCAACTGCATTTTGAACTCCTGTATAGTGACTATTGTATGAAAAAGGTAAATGTACCTTTGCTTATGTCCTTGCAAATGTAATTTTCCTGTAGCTCTGAGCAATGAACTGTAGGATTCTATCTTCAGTATTTCTTCTCAGATTTTTTAAGTAATTCTATGGATTTTTTTTTTTTTAAACTTGCAATTAGCCAGTTTTTCCATTATTACCTTGTGTGCTAAGCAGAACAAGTTGTGAGTCTAGAATCTTGGAAACTCTTGAAAATCTTGGAAAGCTGCAGTTGTGGGTTAGATCTGTGTTCATCCTGACTGGTGAACGCAGCGGCAGGACCTTGAAATTGTTACTGCTGATGCTTGCCATAGAACTCTTAAAATTCAGATAGGCACATTGCAGAAGACTATTTCTTGAGGGATTACAGTATTTTTAATATTTTTTTTTAATAACAAAATATTTGTCTGAAATATTTTGTTATCAGAGAAGCTTTTGGGGAAATTTGCTATAAAATGGGTTGAGCAGAATTAGCTTCTTTTGTAGGCCAAAGCAGTTCTCAATGACAGACTGATGCAATGTTGATAAAAAACAGGTTTAAAAAATGGTTAGGCTGTGGTTTTGTCTACTTGCTGAGTAGACACGAGACAGGGAGTCAAGGATCCACTGTCTGGCAAACATGAGGCAAGTATGCTGCTCTGAAAGGCACCCCAGTTATGACTGTAATTAGCTACTTGAAATGGGCGCTTGAAAATGTGACAAGTGTGGTGAGACAAGACATAGTAAGTGCATTATTAAACAAAGAAGTGAGCTGGAGAGCATGCAGCCACCCCTGATAGTAGGTGGTTGATAACAAATAGTATTTATGGTGTGATATAAAGAAGCAATTAATACACATACAGCAGGAGGTGAAATGTGGAGTTGTTGGACTCAAGCTGCTGGATGGTTCCATCACTCTGTCTGCATTTTGATATCTAATTTGCTGTGCTTTCTGAGTATTCTTCTTTAAGTGATGAATCTGGTCTTAGGGTTAGTCTTTGTTTCAGGATGAATTCAAAGCTGTGGCTAGTGAAAACAGAAAATTCTGAACCACTCAGTAGATACACAAGAACTGGTAAGAGCGCTACTGAGAAAGAGAAGGAGCAACCAGTAACAGACCCCATATGTTTTCATTTATGTGTGGAATGTGTTCCTGTGATTTTTATTTTCCTGGTGGTTTTGTTTGGTTGATGGCTAAGTGCATCCTTCTGGATACGATTGTGAAAGAACCAGAACATAATATAAATCATCAGCTCTCATATGTACATAAATGATTAAAACACACTTGCATCCCTTTTCAGGAAACAAATGTTGGCCACTAAAGAGAACTCTCCAAGGATGTACCCACTGACTTGTACTATTTATGATACATATATATAATTTATTTCACCTCAATATACTTATATGGCTTCCTGTCTTGTAAAAACAAGTGCAAGAGATTGCATGGCCAGAGCATTGACACACTGCCTGAAACTACCCATCTAAACCATAGGAACTCTGCTGTTACTTTGTTTTTCACTTGATAGCTGCTGACATGTTAGTTGTGTATCAGTTGCATGAACTGGCTTCATTGGTCTGTTTTTCAGTGCTTTGACATTTCATTGCCAGTACAGTATGTAAACTGCCTTTACTAGTGTTAAGCAATGTTTGGAATATATTTGTGTTAAACTATATCAGTTCCTTTAAATATTTGTAGATATGTGACTGGTCTAATTAAAAGCAAATCAATCTGAATTGATTTCTGAATGAGCACAAACATGGAAAGCAGAATCTGGTTAAGAAAACCAAAGAGAAAAGACATCTTCCTCATAGATTTCTCATCTGTACCACTGCAGAAACCAGAACTTTAACTGAATTCATGATTGATTGCCTCTGATGTTGTCAGACTGTTGCAAAACTGAAATAAATACACCTCAGGCACTTTGGCTGCCACTGAGTTTCAAAACATGGAATACATTTAATACTGGTTTGAATAGACCTATGGTTTGGCCACCCCATTTCTGTCTGTTCTAAACACCTGTTTTTGTTTAGCTGTACAAAGCAGACCAGAATTCTGCACTAGCTTTGTACTCCAAATGACTCCACTGAAATCAGTGATAGCAGTTGGTTTTGAACACAGTCCACAGTATCACACCTCATTTCTTTTTGAAAAAAAAAAAAATTATGGAAAAACTACAATGTGACTAGCCAAACTGATGGGAATTTTATAAGATGACTGTAACGTGCTTAAAACCCAGCTCTGCTCTTGTGGCTTCATTCTCTCCTGTTTCTTTGGATGCTATCTCACTTGCCACATTTCCTGCAGAAGCTCCAAGAAAGATTTGTGTTAGGGGACTATTTTAAGGAAATAGAAGCAAAGTAAAGGAAAATAAGTAAAATCGAGTTTAACAAACCAACCAAATGGTTCCTTAAATATGTGGTATTAGTTGATTTGTATGTTATATTCGAAAAACCTAGGCTGGTTTTTGACCTTACTGTTTCATTTTCTGTTCTAATGAATTCAGAAGAAAAACCATGTGCATGATCTGTCTATATGTTTGATGACTTGCTGCATGCCTTTTGGAAAAGTTCTTCTCAGTATTCAAATTTGTCACTGATTTTGCCATTTTTAAATGTAATACTTTTTTCATGCATTGTTTTACCTATTAGGGACTTTCAAGCAAGCTACTTTGATCTGCATAGCTGTGCTACAGAATTAGCGATAGATTAAACTGATGGAATGATTTTCTTATTGTATCAAATCCATCAAAGGAGATTTTTAGCAAATGCTTATTTTAAAGCCTTGTCCTCTATTTTATTTTTATTTAGTTTTGGTTTTATTTAGTTAAGAGGTGGGCTCAGCTTTTGAGAACTGTAAGATCAAAGTCACATCTTGCTGCCTACCTTTTTGTAACCTAAGTCAGTCCACATTCATGGGAATTTCTGAAACAAAAGTTATGGTCTTCTATTCTCCAGACATCCATTTTTTCCTTTGTACCTAGTTTAGGGTTAGGTAATCTCTGAGAGCAATTCTAATTTACTTATCTTAAGAAGGACCAGTCAGCCTTCGAAAGTCCTTACTTCTCTTTCTCTTCGTGATGGAGGGAGCCCAGGTTAGACACAGTGGCTTAAAGTCCAATGAGGAGAAACAGTCTTCCAGTGTTTCAGCTCCTTCTCTCTAAAGTGGATAGAGCAGCATTACAGTGCTTCAGGAAACTGCCACAAGGATGCGAGATATTCATGAATTGTAACCGAAGTCATATGAATAGAAATATTTACCTCACGGAAAAAGGGGAGCTTCTGTCTCAGTCCATTTGAGACTTGCTTGTACTTAGGCACTTTAACAAACATCATTTGCTACAATCTGGTATTGGGAATATTTTTACATATAGAATATGGCAAATATCCATTTTTACATGCTGATATAGGAAAAGAGTTTTGTAGGCATGTTTAAAAAATGAAATGCAATGGTGTGTATTTTAGTGACCCTTTTAAAGATAGCACAGGGTCTTAAACCATTACAGCACCTTAAAGAAGCACTCAGCAATCCATTTTACAGACATAACTGTGAAAAGTCCCAGGATGATGAGCCACAGCAAAGAGGATTTTGAGACCTGCTAAATCTGATATGTATGCTTTGTTCTTGACTGAGGACTTTCAAGGGCACCTGCGTTCTGGAGCGCCATTTCCAGCAGTAGGAGAATGTAGGAAAACACAGGCAGCTTGAATGGATCATGATGACTTCATGTCACCTTGCAACAAAGATAGGAAGCTGCATAATCAAAAAGTGTGTTTGGCTGATGAGAGGTGCTTCAGAAAACTTTCCTAAGTTTTCCTCACCTCTTTTTTTTCTTTTGGTGAGCGACTGCATGGAAGCTGACTCAGTCAAATGGCTCAGCATGAATCATTATAGCCAAGGAGAATAACGAAATGGCAAAACTGATGGTAACCTCACAAGTCTCTAGTGAGCTGTATTGTTGTTCCATATAACTTTCTCTTTGAACATGTGGGAGTGGATCTGTGGTAAATGTGGCCTGTCTGAAGCTGGCTCTTCCTCAAAGTGAATAGTACAGGCTTGTGTAGGGGATGAATATTGCAGTGTAGTGTGCTTCATGGGTCAGCACACTCCTGCATATGTATGACATTCCCAGTGCTGTGCCGCTTAGCATTATGTCACTCCTTGCTCTTTTTGTCTTATTACAGCTCAACAACTGATAAGTTTAGGGTTAATGTGTAGCAGTGGCTCCCTGTGGAGCAGAAATGTAAGGCCAATATTTCAATATCAGAAACCTATAGGCACAAATTTAAAACACCCTCTCCTTGTAAGGTTTACAGCTCTTTTTCTGATTAGCGTGACCCAGACATTATTTCCTGGACTGTCAGTGTTGCTGCATCTCAGTAATGGATGTGACACTAATTAAAGAAAGCAGAGGAGACAAAAGCATTTCTGTTGTAACTTTATCAAAGCCACAGGCAAATACGGATTTGACCTTAGTGTTGAATGTTGAATACCTGCACTGAGTAGTACTTGAATCTGTGCCAGTAGTTTGCTTAGTGAGTTACTTCTCTTTTATGTAGTCTTTTTCACATTAGGCACCTATTAGCAATGTCAGAAGCATTTAGCTTCTTTTTCCAGGGAACAAGCTCTGTGACTCAGGGAAAACAAATTCTGTTTCATGTGCATTGTGTTATGGAGCAATCTGCTCTTTTTTCTCTACAATGAGAATAAAAGAAGTTCTGAAAAACTTGTGTTCGAGCCACAGTTCATAAGAAAAGTAATGGAAGTCTGTGATACAAACAGCATGGAACACATGAGAAAGTATTAAAAGGCTGTATACCCTCACTATTCAAAGGGAAACTATCTATACTTCAACATTTCATGAAGGGAGCCTCCTATTTTTTATAACTAGCTAAAAAAAAACCAAAAACAAAACAAAACCAAAATATTTTGAAGCAACCAGGACTCTCAAAGTGGCTATGACCCACCTGGCTTCTTGTTCTGCAGCCCTGACCTGGAGCTGTCAAACTATAAACTGAACTTCAAAAAGTGCCAATAGCTCTGTATGAAAAATGTAAATGTGCTCACCAAGCCATTCACCAATATTTGTCAACAGTCCTGGCTAACTGGGGAGGTTCCAATTGACTGGAGTCTAGCAAATGTGACACCCATCTAAAGAAGGACTAGAAGGATGATTCAGGGAACTATGGACCTATCAGTCTGACCTTGGTGCCAGGAAAGGTCGTGGAGCAGGTCATCCTGAGTGTCATCACATGGTACTTACAAGACAGCCAGGCAATTAGGTCCAGTCAGCATGGGCTTATGCAAGGCAGGTCCTGTCTGACTAATCTGATCTCCTTCTATAATAAGGTGACCTGCCTAGTGGATGAGGGAAATACCATGGACATTGTCTACCTGGACCTTAGTAAAGCCTTTGACACTGTCTCCCACAGCACTCTCCTTCAGAAACTCATGGCACAAAGGCTGGACAAGTGCCTTTGCACNCCCATTCAGGAAGGGCAGCAAGGCTTGTGAAGGGCCTGGAGTACATGAACTGTGAGGAGTGTCTGAGGGAGGTGGGGCTGTTCAGTCTGGAGAAGAGGAGGCTGAGGGGAGACCTCATTGCTCTTTACGACTGTCTGAAGGGAGGCTGGACTGAGGAGTTCAGCCTCTTCTCCTTGGTGGCAAGCAACAGGACTATAGGAAATGCTTGGAAACTGCACCAGGCTGGCTGCTAGGAAATAATTCTTCACAGAGGTTATTAAACATTGGAATGGTCTGCCCAGGGCAGTGGTGGAGTCATCATCTCTGGAGGTGTTTAAGCAGTGTGTGGACCTGGTGCTTAGGGACATGGTTTAGTGTTGACCCTTCAGTGCTGGGTCAGAGATTGGACTGGATGATCTCTTCCAACCTGATGTTTCTGTGATTCCATGACTCTGTATCATGAAGTTGCTGTAAGGGAAAATTCACTCAGCCCTTGGACTCCAGAGGCACTTTGTTTCATCCCCTGTCTTTATCTGTTTTGGGCAGGTTCCCCGTGGGGTGCTGTCCGAGAGAGCTGAGTGTTGGCAGGTGTCATCTTCTACTAGTTACAAAGATGTAGCACAGAGCTTAACAGAGAAGACAGTAGAAGGCACAACAGATGGATGGAGGGGGTGGAGGGGTGGGGTGTGGAACCCCAAACCAGATGAACCAGCAAACAGGTGGTGTGCTTGAGCAGCGATGAGATGACAGTGCAGCAGGATTTTGTAAACCTTGAGTAGTTGAGCACGTGTAATTTTATACTAGATATGCTCAGCCAGACTACATAACGGAGTTCAGTCTCAAGGAATTTGAGGTTTGGTAAAGGAGGACTTCTGTCACATATAAAGGGCAGAGTCTGATAAAGTTCTTACAGGAAGGACAATAAAGCTTTCAGATAGTTTTTACCTTGTGAATTCTTGAGATGTATTAGGTTAACAAGAGACAGTGAGGATAACCTCCTGTTTATGAGATACAGGGAGGTTACCCTTCATTCACTGTTGCCATCTTGCATCTTTTATTACTTTGTGACCCAGCTGGCAGCTTTCAATCTCCTGTTTTAATGTTTAAGTAATTCCATAGATATTTCATATAGCAACTCATTACATAGCTTGACTCTTGAGTTCCTTTTTTTTAGTCCTTTTTCCCCCACAGTTAGTGCTTATGCGGCTTATCCTAGTAGTGGTGTGTTCTAGAGCAAAGCACACATATCTCCCTCACAAGACACAGTATTACTTAGGAAAGGTAAAATGGGAAAAGAGAGGAGAACAAATGGATTGTGAAGATAATATACTAGGATCCTTTTCCTATGTCCAGTTCTTGAAACGAAGAAATGTTTCTCTTTTGTTCAACTAACCCAGTGAAAATTCCTGAGGAATAAAAGGCAAACAATTCCATCCATAAATGAGCTGTGAATTATATTTGCAAATAAGATTTTTAATTCTACTTGGCATATCTGAACCTTCTGCTGATGTGAGCTCAATGCAAGAGCCTATAAACCAGAAATCAAGCAGTTCGATGTTCACTGTTCACAATTGTCTGTCGTTTCAGGTTACATTGGTAGTTTTTTAGTCATTCTCTAACAGTAAAAGAAAGAGGTGAAAATGTTGCTGATTCGTACTTTTAAATGTACAGGCTGAGGATGCAGTTCTGACTCGGTTGTGGGAATTCACGAGGCAGGAATTATAAAATCTGCAGTTATTTTCTTTCCGGAAAGCCCCACCCACAACTCTATATAAATTAATTAGTTGGGGTTCAGAAATTCGTTTGGGAAAATCTTTCACGAGGATGTTTACAGGGAATTTAGTAATTCGGGAAAATCAGAAAACTTAGAAAAGGTTTGCTATGAAAAATAGCTTTGCCAGACTTAACAAATTAAGGCAGCCTGGAGCCCTAGGGAACGTCTGCGCTACTCACGACGGTAGAGTAGGAATTTGGAGATAGTCCCTTGGCTCCTTGTCGGCAGTGTTTGCGGCAGTGCCTTGAAGTGCAGATCGTGGGGCAGCACAGGGTGAAGCTCAGGCTGCTCGGCCGCTTACCCACGATTACAGCAGAGGCAGGTTCCTTCAACAGGCAGGCAAGATCTGATGGTCGAGAGCGGGGACTGTACCTTCTCGTCACCGTTCTTGCAGATGGCCCTCAAGGTCTGACTCAAGGACCGCCTCCAGGTCTAAGTCAAGGTCCGAGTCCGACGCTGGCTGGACCGACGCTGGCAGTCCGTGGCTAGCAGTCCCTCTTAAAGCCCTCTCAAAGTCCCCCGTAGCAGTCTCCGGCAGTCTGCTCCAAGTCTGCTCTAAGTCNAACCATTCTCCCCTTCTTTGTTGGCCATAGTTACGACTAGAAGCTGAATGATGCAGAACTGTCTTCATCTGTATTGCACTGTGTATAATACAGTGCCACTGGGATATATATAAATTATATATATATACATATATATATATATATAGATGATATACAAAATCAGGTAACTAAATCACTGCCTCTGTTGTTTTGAGAATTTGAGATACTCTCTTTAGCAAGAGGATAAGGCAGGCATGTAAAAACTGAAGCTTTCTTTTTGAAAGGCAACTTTGTACCTTATATTTGAAAGATATTGTGGTTACTAAGACCCCAAGAGAAATTAAATTGTGCATGGCTCAGTTTGAAGAATTGCTTCTTTAGGCTTCCAGAGTGTCAGTGCCAATTCTGTAGATTTTGTCGGTGTTAGGGGAAGGAAGACAAACAAACCTCTCCAACTTGGGTTATGAGAAACCCAGGAGACTCCAAACAAATAAAAAACAACAACAACAGAAAAACAACAAAAAACCAACCCAGTAACAACAACAAAAAACCCCAACCTCCAAAAACCCAACAACAAAAACCCCAACCCGAACAATAACCACAAAAAATAAAACAACATAAATCTCAGAAATAGAAAATATCTGTGAGCTGCTATAGAAAGAGCCTATTTGAAGTGACCACATTCCAAAATTAATTCAGCAAATTCTGTAGTGTTATGTCTTTCTCCATCTATTGTCCGCATGGGGCTTCGTGTGGCTTGATCTTTGCTGTTGTATGCAGCCAACTTCAGTATGACAGTGTGGTGGCTCTGTTGAAATCCATGTGACCTGCCAGCCAGCAAGGCCCAGGGATAGCATTTCTAGGAAAGCAGGACAGTTTAGTTTGTAAAAAGCATTGTTCAAATCACTTAAAATATTGCAGTGAAAAAAAAAAATCCGACGCTGTTATGCAAACAACTAAATAATAAATGCAAAATATTAGACCTTGAATTGGATGTCATTCAGTGCAGATTATTGGACTCTCTTGAGCTGGTTACCAAGATAAATACAGATGTAATGCATGTTTCTCTTTATGTCTCTGTTTTAATTTGGATCTGTGTATTTTCCTCCATGGGGGAGTTCTACTCTGACCCAAACATTTTCATGATGCAAGCAAATATTTGGAGTAGCTAGTTTCTTGCTGAAACAACACTTTTCCTTATTACTGAAGGCATTAAGTAGATATATGTGGTGCACAGGCTCTGAATGTATGGCAACATAAATTTCAAAATGAGCTGATCTGAAATCCTGAGTAGAATCATAGAATCATAGAATGTCATGGGCTGGAAAGGACCTTGAAAGATCATCCAGTCCAACCCCCCTGCCAGAGCAGGATGACCTATACCAGATCACACAGGAAAGCATCCAGGCGGGCATTGAATATCTCCAGAGGGGGAGACTCCACAACTCCCCTGTGCAGCCTGTTCCAGTGTTCTGTGATCCTCACAGTGAACAAAATCCTTCTCAGGTTTAAATGAAACTTCCTATGCCTCAACTTCCACCCATTGCCCCTTGTCCTGTCACTGGGCATCACCAAGAAGAGCCTGGCTCCGTCCTCCTGGCACTCATCCTTTACACNAATTGTAAATAGTTCACCATTTAGAGGTGTGTGTTTGTTTGGTGTGGGAGTTCATGTAAATAAAGTTTAATATTTTCCTATTTCTCGCATATTAAATTTGAATACTCAGTCTCTCCTTGTAAGAGAGATGTTCCATTCCCTTAATTATCTTTGTGGTTCTAATCACAGGCAACTTTCCTCCCCATTCTATGGGTGCTTATTTAAACCTCTGCCAACCAGCATCTGCCAGACCCATGTCTGCATACACATTGCCAGGGTGTCCTTCAGACAGGAGGGTGGTAGAAAATTATAGAAACAAGCTTCCAACCATCCACAGACTGTGCCTACACAGGGCCTGTCAAATCAACGTGCAAAATAGATGAGGCCAGACAGGATGAAAGTGGAAAAGAGATGACCTCCTATCAGCTGATGTGCAGTAGCTGTGTACATACTCAGTCTGCAGCAAAAGCAGAGTCACAAATCCTTCATTGCAGGCATTTAATAACAGCGCATCCAGCCATTGCAGGGTAGCTGACATACAGCAACTTGTCACCCCATAGTAATAAGTCTTTGTGCTTGAGGCTTCTCGTTTTTTGTCTGTGTTGCAAAGGTGCATCCAAGGTTGCAACAGCCAGGGTAGCTGCAGGATGTTTGTATCCATAAACACATCCTGAAAACACAGTCCCCCAGAGAACTGCAGTTAGAAACCCACTGTGTAATTTTACTGGTTTGGTCCCTCATTAATGAGCTGCATGAGGAGCATATCTGGGGTATCTGTCCTGGTACAGGAAACTCAGGACAAGGTAGGTAGTCAGGACGCAGGTCATCTCAGGGCAGGCTGTGTAAGACAGCAGCTGTACAGGAAAAGGGAGTAATCCTGACATCTGGGAGGGAGTGGGAATGAGGGAGTGATCAAACACCACAGGCATCCCTGCTCTTCAGTTCCTTTCATCACTCAGTGCAAGAGGACTGCAGGAGCAGTACCTTCACTGTCTGAGGTGAATAGATAATTTCTGTCAGTAAATCTTGATTGAGATAAGTCTGATATATGACTGGTGTGATACTGGTCTGTCTAAAGTCTGTGCTGAGCACAGCACACATGTAACTGTGAAACTTGCTTTCTTAAATCTATGTACCGTCAGTTTGGGCATGTCTTTCTAATGCCAGGCAAAAACCTCCTAAGAAGCAAGCAAATGAGAACACCCCCAAAAGTTTATAGCTCTTTTTGCATCTGGACCATGGAATGCACTAAGTAATTAGTTGGGCAGTTGGCATGCTTCAACTGGCATGGATCAAAATAGTAACAGCAGGAGAACAAGAAACAGATGTGGGCAGGGGAGAGTAGAGTCTTCTCTAAGTAGGACCTACTGCTACTAAAAGTTTCTGTTCTGAATTGCTGATCTCTTTTTTAGGATTCAAATATTCAAGGTCACTCATGGTTGTTCCCACCTCCCGCTCTTGTGGTGTTTCTATCCTTCAGCCAAAGACTTCAGTCCTCCAAGTTCTGCTGAAGCCTAAGAATGAATGAACTGTATGGTGAGCAAGTGAGACCTTGCAATGGTTTTCTTAGTTTTCCTGGTTTTTTGGGTGTGCCCATGTCCTTCAATCTCAAACTTTAGTCTCCATCCTAGTTTTGGAAGTTTTTGATCTCAGATCATTTATGTCACTTTCAGACTCTGTAAGAAGCTTGAAGTGAATGGATTTCTCTTTTCAGTTCCATTACATGGTGCTGAAGTCTTCTGTGACTGCCTTAGCACTCAGAACACATCAGCCGCTCACTACAGTAAAACATCTGAAGGGCTGATTTTTTGCCTCTGATGGCAGGCTATTGAACTTACATTAGAGATCTCAAAGAACCCTGGTAAACCTGTTTTCAAGTCCTGCCAGAAGCATTAACTTGCTACTCTGTTCCTGAACCCAGCAGAGCAGACTGGTGCCTGCACACAAGCTATCAGTGATATTTTAGTTTCATGTAGGAGTGTGCTTTAGGAGCAATTGTCCCCTTCGCATGCTTTGAGTCATGTCGAAAAGTGGTCTTGGAGAACACAAGACTTCAGAATTAACTAAACCAAAAGATGCACTCCAGGTATCACCCCTGCACACTAGTGCTGATAATGGGTTCCTTGTGGCGTGGTCTTTCACTCTGCAAATTCATTCTGTTTGCTTCTTATTATGCCACATGTAGGCATCACTTTATCATCTGCACAGCCAGTAACAAGCCTTCCTAGAGGTTTGGGATATAATTTCTTTTCAAGTTACAGCTGTGAAACCCAGGACATAGGATATACTCTAACTGACAAAGTCTTGACAGAGAAGTACACCATTCACTACCACCTGAGGAGCAGAGGAAATAGCACTGCTGGCTTGGTAGGATATTTGCCATTAGTATCACTAAGTGCTAGAGTTTTATTCAGGCTTAACCTGCACTGAGAGGAAGATTAATCAGAATCTTACTGGAGTTCTTCAGAGACTTAATTCAGACCTTGTGATAAATTAACTTTTAGGATCAGAGGTGGGGACAAACCCATGGATCAAATCAAGGAAATAAAAGATGTTCTGTAGAGTGCAGACTGGATAGTCATCTATCTGAAGATACACCGGAATCAGCTTACTGTTGTACAGACTTTATAAAGTTTACTAATTCACCTTGAAGCTGTATTATTCAGCCTTGCTAGTTTTAAATAGGTTCCTAGCTCATACTTAACTTGCCAGTGAACTAATTTGTTCTTTTCCCAGTGTCCCAATTAATTTCGCAGTCACCTGGACACTGTGCAGTCGTTTCCAAAAGCTGGCGATACCGTTTGTTGCATTTCATCTTTCATCTTCTTGTTTGTCTATATTGATATTATTTTGACATTTTCCTGTCATGTAACTTACTTTTCTTTGATGTGCTTTGATGTAATTTTGTGTTTTCCTGAAAGTATCAGGTGCTCTTTATGGACTCCAATTAATGCTGTTTTAAGGTTGAGTTTATGACATGACACAGCTGTTATGACAGTTCTGTCAGCTTCAAGGGAAGGTAAATGAAGGTGGCTTCAGCTAAGCAAACATCTACAGCTACTGTAGTCACCACTTAAAAGTTTTTTGCTCAGTGTGTGACACTAACTATTTTTTTTGTTCTATGCTGAAGAATTGATCATTATTTTGTGGTTGCCGGTAGAAAAATTGAAGATTTTCAAGTGAGAGTGTTAGCCATCAAGGCTGGTGTTTTTTTAAAGTTGATGATCACCGTACTCAAGTTGAAATCAGCTTGGTGACACCTATAAGCACTGTGACATTTTCCAGACCTGCCTTGAAGCCAGTTTGCTGCAGTGCAGGTCTAGACGCTTAGTTCATGCTGAAGCTCGTCTGGTGCTGTTACATAAATGTAAAATAAATGTAATCAGTTAGCTTTTGCAATGGCTAAGCTGGCAAAGCTCTTACAGACTTGGATAGCCCAGGAGTGGTCTCATGGAAACCTGTCAGGCAATTCACAAGTTTAAAGCTATCCTAAGTGCCTCTCTGGACTGAAGCCTGAAATCAACTTGATAACATCTATAATTTATTATAAATGTAATATATCTTTAACTCCTAGTGACTTATAAACTTAGAAAATCTTCCTTTAAAAATCTTGGTTTAGTGCACAAGACTCTTTATTTCGTTCATAGTGATGCCCTCAAAGATCATAGAATCATAGAATGTTAAGGTTGGAAGGGACCTCAAAGATCTTCCCTCTTCCGGTTTAAACCCATTGACCCTTGCCCTGTCATTGCAAGGTCTTGCAAATAATCCCTCCTCAGCCTTCCTGTAGGCTCCCTTCAAATACTGGAAGGCTACTCTAAGGTCTNCATGTGGGACAGAGTCAAATGCCTTACTCAGGTCCAGGTAGATGACATCAGTTGCCCTTCCCTTGTCCACTGTCCCTGTGACTTCTTCATAAAAAGCCACCAAATTTGTCAGGCAAGATTTGCCCTTGGTGAAGCTGTGCTGGTTACCACCAATCACCTCTTCTTTGTTTTCCAATTGCCTTAGCAGAACTTTCAGGAGGATCTGCTCCGTGATCTTGCCAGGCACAGAGGTAAGACTGACTGGTCTGTAGTTCCCAGGCATCTCACACTGCAATAAGCTTTGGGGGAAATAATTTCTTCTTCACCAAGAATCGCAGGGTAAAATTGTCCAGCTTACACATGCAGTGGTAACACAGAAGGCAATGCAAACTAGATGATGCCAGAAGTCCCTTCAGGCTGTAAAATCTATTAACCTACCAGATAATTTACAAATGGAACAATTTATGGAGTGAGAATCTGTCTGTTGTGTGAGGAAGGAAACATTAAACTCTGCATCATTCATTCTAACAGCGGCCTGGTTTGCACAGAGTCTGCATGTTTATTATGAGAGAGCAAGGATAAATTAGTGAAGACTGCTGGGTGCTAATATAGTACTGTTCAGACTATCTGTGAGCAAGAGTCTTCTTTAAATCTCATGTTGCTTTTTAATGAATTCCTTCTGCAACAGATGCAGACTCTTGGAACATTCCAAATTGGAGGCAATGATAATGAAACATCATTATTGGTTGGGAAGGATGGAGACATTGATGAATGGGAGTAATTTGCAGCAGTGAGAAAGATTTAGGTAATTGCAGTAGCCTACAGCACTGCAGGTTGGATTTTTTCATAGAAAGCCATTCTCACAGGTGTTTTGAGGATTTACTTACAGCAACAGACTTAAATTTTTAGGAAAGGAGGGCAAGAGACATTACAAAAAGTGTGAGTTTATCTCATTTAGTTTTAATGAAATCTGAAAGCTAGAGCCTTTGAATATTTACAACTAAGCCACTGTCAGGGACCTAAGCGCGTTAATAGGCCCTATTTGCCCTACCTGACCTCCCCATGGCCCTCTCCTGACCTTGCCCATGGCCCAGGACCCCCGTTACAGCCTTGTAGGGCTGTCAGTTCCTGCCTCTGTGATGCAGCAGCAGTACCAGTCTCCAGCTCCCCACAGCCCTGCCTGGCCATCCTAGGGCAGTGCCTGACCCTAGGTACTCCCATGGGGCCTGATCCCTACCAGAAGGCTGACCTCCCAGCTTAACCTTGGACCTGTCCTGTCATGATGAACTTGCTGATAGCCTGGGCTCTTGGTTGACTCCAGATACTGTTCTGTCATTTGCCCTGCTCACTTGCATGAGCAAATGCCTAGAGGAATTACTTCCACCATTACAGAACCAGATGATTAAAAGGAAAACTGATCTCAGTGATTTCATCTGCTCAACCTTACACTGCTTGAGTGGCCAGTCCATTTCCCAAGATCTGCTTCCAGGTCTCTTTGGAATGTAGATCAGTGTTAGGCAAAATTTGGCTTCCACAGTGAAGGGAGTGGGGAAGACTCCTTCAGAGAGGGCTTAGCCTAGCCTAAGAGGTCTTTTTCCTTCTCCATGGACTGTAGGTTCCCAACATCCACCTGGAAGTGCAGACAGTTGGGTCTAGTGAATACAGCTTCAGTATCAATTTCCAGGTAGTTCTATCACTAGTTTCCATGCAGTAATTTACTTTAATTAGCAAAGGCTTCACTGATATTTAGTGTCTAGATATTTGGTCGCCTTCCTAAAAGGGGATGGTTTTTAAATTATGTTCAAATAAACACCATTAAATACGTCCCTAAGCATTGGTTTTCATGGTAAAATGTTGCTGCAGTGGCTACAGAGGCAGATTTTGTTAGCCCAAGAAAGGAGAAGAATACAGACAAAAGTTGAATGGGATGGAACCTGAGAAACGATCTCTTTGTATTATCTATGCTATGAAACTTGCTTAGTGCATGGATCTAAAGCGTATTACACCAAATTTGGAGGTAAAGTAGGTGCCAGTGTAAACTATGTGTGAATATAAGAAATTCACATGGATGGGTTTACAGAAGGAGAACTATAAGAAGTTATCCATACATCATCCTGTAAGATTTAATTGATTCTCATTTACCACTGTTGACCTTTCTTCTGCCATAATCTTTCCCTTCTGCTCATCAACATGGCAATCATTTACTTGGAGTCTTGCACTTACATTACCTCCAATGTCATCTCCTCAGAGTGGTGATGCAAGCCTTACTCAGACTGATGGGAGTTTTAGCACTGACTTTGTGGAGGTTTGGATCAGGCCCAGGCAGCTCCCTGCCAGTACACACCATGTACTGTGCTGCCCTTGAAACTGGTGCAGCAGGTGTAGAGTGGGATACATAGGAAAATGTGGTGAGAAGTGAGGTTCTTCAAAGGTGTTGCAAATCTTGCTTAGATCTTGCTTCGATTTGAATAGTCCATATACAGATGGTAGCTCCTGATCTGCAATTCAGTTAGAAAATAAAGAAAAGGAAGGGTTCTGGTCCAAGGACAAGCTCAGGCAAAATCGCAACTCTTCCATAGTGAAAAGTGATGAGAATGAGATACAAGAGGATGGAAGGAGGAGGAGAATGAGCAATATGAAAAAGGTAGTTTGAGCCTGTCAAAATCATCTCATCCCATCATTGTACTTATGTAGATAAAAATACAGTGACTTTAGCTTTTTAAATGCTAGATTTTGGGGTTGTTTCTCTTCTTGCTTTCTTGCTGTTACCCCTGGCCTCTCACTACATCGCTATCAGAGTAGACGGCAAGCAGCTTTGGATGGCACCTGAGACACAGTAGCTGATTGTGAGACTTGCCAAATGCTGGAGGCTCTCTGTCAATGTGAAAACCAAACCACAGCTCAGGGCTCTCTGTACACGAGCCTTTATTGCACCCTAGAGAACTTTCCAGGCTACTTTTTCTGCAATTAAATTAGTATCTTCTACTTCGACTTCCTTGGGTTGTGATCAAAAGATTTTGGCATTATCCAAACTGAAATTGCAAAATAGACAGTTCCTGCTTAGCATTCAGCCTAGAAATAAAAAACGTGTGGGGAAGTCTGAGATAAGGACTAAAATGGCTTTCTTCAGCTAGTGTGTTCACCCAGTGACTACAATGCTGAATGGGTTCCCCTCCTCTAATGTTATTTTAAATTAAATGATGCAGTCACAATTTTGCTGTCATATGTTGCTTCCACAAACCTTTGAAGACTGATGGGTCTCTAATGACTTTGGAAGTCTGCCCGTGCTGGATCCACCTGTTTACTGCAGCAATAAGAAGGTCTAAAAATTTGTCCTGTAAATTGAATATGAATCAGTGATTCTCACCAAAGGATGTTTTCTCCCAAGGGGGCAGTGTCTGGGAGGTTGGCTGAAAGATGGAAGGTAAGCACAAAGTGCTCAAATTAAGCAAATGTGCCTTGGGATCAGGTATATGGAAGATCTTGATGTAGCCTTGGTGCTGTGGAAAGTGGCTCCACAGTGGCGGGGCTGTTCCACTGCCACGCGTACCTGTCTGTCACTTAATGTCCTTGCAGAGTGATGGTAGTGTTTCTGTGCCTGTAACAGGGAACAATGGTGTAACTTATTAGAGATACTGAGCATTGAAATTGCTCTAAATTTCTTTATTAAGAGCAGGCACTTCTGAAAAGCTGTCTACCTCTGGAATGACTGCTGAGGAAAGAAACATGAGAGCTGGAAGATTAATGTATGCCACTCTTGTTTGTACAGGCAGATACTGAGAGAGATGAGGAGAGGAGTATGCCCCTTGGGCACTGTTTGGGTAACATGAAAAGAGAGCTCTGAGAACAACTTTTTTAATGCCCTCTCTCTGACAGTCCTGGGAGAGGTGATCTTACCATATACAAGTCCATACAGCACTGGTATGGGTTTTTTTTTTTGTCCTATGATTCTTCCACTGGAAAGGTAATTATCCTCTGTCCCAGAGAAAGCTATTGAGGACATACCTGCCATGAGAACAAGCTATCGCTGCAGGAACCCAGCTGTCCCTGCGGGCTGGTACCAGCATAGTAACAAAGCTGTGTGTTTAAATTATACAGAGGTGGTTAATCAGTTTTCACCTTGTCAGGAGAGCAGTCCAAGGTTAAAGAATGATGTGTCCCAGAAACAAGAGTGAGAAAAGCTGAGTTTCGAAAATATACAACCTGCAGGGTGAGCTGGTATTTTAAAACAAACTGTGATCGGATTTTCCTTTTTATGGAAGCAAAGTGCAACACTGCAAAAAAGTGGGAGAGGGGCACTCTGATTCTGAATGCAGTGTGGCAGCTAGAATATATTTAACACATTACTATGTTATTAGTGGAAGTGTTTAATGAGATTTAGTAGATGTTCCCAAAGCTGTCCTCTCATGTTTATATAATAAGACAGAGGCTATATGAAGTGGCCTGTGATATATTTGGCTGGCAAGCCAGGACAGAGAGGATTTCAGTGTTTCTTGCTACATCTCATCAAGCAAATCTGGTTTTCTTTTTTACTGACATTATGAGTGTTGCAAGTGAAAGGAACAGAGGGGATGCAGTTCCTTTAGATGTTGGGAGGGATTTGTATTATCTGCCACTTGACATTTTGATTGCAAGAGTAGTCCTACACATTATCAAGAATATACATGTTCAATATTGTATTCAGTTAATTGGTGGAGGTTGAAAAGAATCATATTTACCTAAACACAAGGGAAAGGGGGAACATTGTAAATATTTATGAAAAAAGCCTTTTGGGTTTAGATACAAGGAGGTGTCTCCCACCCTTGCTGTACTACCTCCTCAAAGGCTTGCTTCTTGTATCACCCACCCTTTCCATACTTGGGTCTGAATCTCCGTTCTCTTCTCTCACCCCATGCCCACAGATCAGAACCTCAAATCAATGTGCCCACCATCCTTGTTGCTCTCTTTCCCTATTCCTGAGAGTCTCAGGTTGGTACTCTCTGTTTACACAGCCCCAACTGCTGTTAACTCACATTTCTAGTCCCTGGAGTTGAGAGCCTGTGGTGGGTGGTAGGCTGGGAGTGTTTGCCTCACAGTGGCACAGACTGCTGTTGTCTGTTAATTGGCACTCAGTGCCTGTGTAAAAGCTCTTACTCCCACACTGTTCACACTCCTGCTCACTTTATTTCCATACATATCACACTCTGGTCCGTTTTAGTTTTGTGACTGACATATTTAAGGCCAGATTCTCCAGCACACATATCTAGATTGCTCACTGAAAGCAAAACATGAGCAACATATAAGATGTATTTTTAGAGTGATATTCCTAGAAACCCTTAAACTGTTTTGAATTTGCATAAGTCTAGAAACTTGTCTTAGAAATCATCACCAGATTAAAGTGTGTCTCATGAGAGTTGGCAAGGCTTTATATAAGACCTAGTAAAACTCAATACTTTTAGTACTGTACTTGAAGCCAAAATAAAACTTGCAACTCATCCAAAGGCTACAGAATGGCCCATAGAGAAAAGGGGCAGACCTATAGAGCAGTCTGGAGTGCTGAATAAGTTGACCTTGAACCTCTTGCCCAAAGTTGTGTTTAAGTATAATAAAGCAGATACCAAGCTGTGTGGTGTGGTTGACATGCTGGAAGGAAAGGAAGTCATCTAGAGGGACTTTGAGAGCCTTGGGTCTGTCTAAACCTTATGAAGTCCAACAAGGCCAAGTACGAGATCCTGTACAGAGATCAGTGCAATTCCAAGCACAAATCCAAGGTGGACAGAGAATGGATGGAAAATAGCCCTGTGGAGGAGGACTTGAGAGTGCTGGCTGACAGGAAGCTCAACTTGACTCAACAGGGCGCACATGCAGACCAGAAAGCCAACTGTATCTTAGGCTGCATCAAAAGAAGCATGACCAGCAGGTTAAAGGTGATTCTCTCCCTCTACTCTGCTCTTGTGAGACCCCACCTGGAGTGGGGTCCCCAGCATAAGAAAGACATGGACTTAACTGGAATGTGTCCAGAGAAGGGCCACAAAGATGATCTGGAGCACCCCTGAAACACCCCTCCTATGAAGACAGGCTGAGAGAGCTGGTGGTGCTCAGTCTGAAGAAGGCAGCTCTGGAGGGATCCTGCAGCAGCCTTCCAGTACCTGAAGGGTGCTTCTGAGAAAGCTGGAGAGGGACTTTTAACAAGGGCACATAGTGATAGGACAAGGAGCAATGGTTTCAAACTAAAAGAAGTTAGATTTAGATTAAGGATGAAATTCTTCACTGTGGGGGTAGTGAGACACTGCAACAGGTTGCCTATGGGACAGGTTATGGATACCCTGTCCCTAGAAGTGTTCAAGATCATGTTGGATGGGGCTTTGAGCATGTCCATGGCAGGGGAATTTGGAACTAGATAATCTTCAAGGTCCCTTCAGACCCAAATTGTTGTATGATTCTGTGATACAATGAGATACTATATGCCAGGAAAACAATGATGCTGATAAAAGCTTAAGAATCATAGTGAGCATGTGATTGAATATAAAATTCTAGTCTGATACAGCAAAAATGACTGTAAGCTGTATAAGTGAGTGACTACTGAGTTGAAAGGGAGTTGAACTTTGCACTTAGCATTAGTAGGGTTAGTATTTGAGGGCTACACATGGTTTATACATTTACGTTTTTAAAAGAAAAATAAAAAGATTTTAAAATGAAGGTGTTGCCTCTCTGCTGCCATAGAAATTGGACAGCATTTGAAATATGTCAATAGCTGCTTGCTGCCTAGGGTGAATCCTAGTGTGAGGCACCCCAGTGACCAGACCTGCAGCGGTCCAGATTCCACCAAGAGGGCCAGGATGCTGAAAGTCAGCCATTGTGATGGCACGTAATGGTAATTTATTGCTAATGTCCTTTTTGTAGGATCTAGACATTAGCCTTTTTGTGCTATAATTCCTCCTCTGTATAATGGCAGTAGCATGAGGTTAAATATGCTAAAATTATTAATATATATTAATATATTAGTATATGTTTGGGTAATCCTATTTGGTGATGGGGACCTTGCCAGTGCCTTGGGCAAACAGCTTCCCAGATCTGTGTAGTTCCTAGAGCTGTGAGTTGGTCTGGAGAGGTCATCAAGTAAAGAATCACACCTCTATGTTAAATGGAGATAGAAAAAAATCCTCCTAGGTTCACACTCACAGCTTTCCCTTTCCCTTTGGAAAACATTAAGTATCTTTTGAGTCCAGGAGACTCAAAAAGACAGAAAGAGACATAGAACTGCTTGGCAGTGATAAAGCATAGATGTAACTGTGATTGGATACTTCTGATGGATGGGTCCTGGTGTCTTCTCCCTGCAATCATCGTTAGCGTATGTGAGTTGGTGTCACCAGAGGTTCATGGTCAGACACACGGGGAAATTGTGCGTGTCACTACTACCTCCTTTGCATCAGATGCTCATTAACTGGCAGCATCCAGACATTTTGTCCTAACAGACAGCATTTAAATCTGAATTGAAGAGAAAGAACATAGCTGCTAAAACACAGCTCTTCCTTTCTTAGTACACCTCTATGTTCAGTTTCTGCATTTTAAAGTACGTTGTGTTTTCTAACTGTTGCTATTTCAGAGCATCTTCTTTGATGTGTAGTGTTTTATAATGGTGCCTTATGAATTAGCTGTCAGGAACTGCAGAGCAGTTTGCAACCATTAGTTTTGACAGTGCTGTACCTGTTTACCTATTGTTAACTGTTCAAATCACATTTGCACTACTTTGTTTCATCACTGTACACCTTTTCCCAGCTGGGTTTATGCAATTTACCAAACTATGCTTACAGATACAATAATGAATGTTTACTTTAGTGTCTGAAAGGAAAGTGAGAGGAATGGTTTCTCCTTACTTTCCACCAGAAGTGCTTGCACTACATATCATGGGATAGATCTGGGAGATGTTTGATTTAGCAGGCAGTGTGGATTTGTGTTTGGTAGTGGGGGATTTTTGTTTGTTTTGGGGGGAGGGGAGGGGGTGTTGTTGGCTTTGAGTTCAGGTTTTCTTGGGTTTGTGAGGGTTTTTGTTTGTTTTGGGGTTTTTAGGTTGGTTTTGAGTTTGGGTTTTCTGGGGTTTTTTTGTGTGTGGGGGTTTGTCTCTGTGCGTGGTTGTTGTGTCATTTTTGTTTGTTTGTTTGTTTGTTTGAATGGGGAGATTCAGAAAATTTTTACTATGTCTTCAGAGAAGCCATAGAAAAGACAGAGAAAAGCTTGTGACAGAAGTGCAAGACTTGCCAAGTCTCATATGCAGAATCACAACTGAAACGTCAAAGAGATTTCTGGAGCCCACTGGCACCTCCCTACAATTTTGGCTGAAGGTTTGAGAGAGCAGGTTAGATTGCCACACATCAGAAAACCTCTGCTTCTTGAAAGTATGTTCTGCAGTCAGCAAAATCTTTCCCATTTTTTGAATGCCCCATTGAAATTGAGCAGACACCAGGAAATTTCTTCTTATATTTTGTGTATCTTTGCCACGTTCCTTCTGTCTTGCAGATGTTAAAATATAGTTGCCACAAAGAAAATGGCTTTCTCTGTTGTTTATTTAGGAGACGAGAAGGAACCAAAAGTGTATTAAACCTTCAGACACAATGAAGCTAAGAACAAGACATAAATGTTCACAGCTGAACATTGTAGTTGGAGCCTTATGTTGTGTGTACATTAGTAGGAGTGAAATTGGGGTTCGAGTCTGTATTTTGCAGTATTTCATGCTGGGTTGAAATAATAATGTTAGAGTTTTGTGTTTGGCTTGCAGATGGCTCCCCAGCAAAAGGCGTACATGTATGGGCAGCAGTTTGGTTTCCATATTCTGGAGGCCAAAGCAATTTGTCATTTGGCTTTTATTTCAAAAGAAAAAAGCCAGAGTCTCTCTGGCGAATAAACAGTCACAGGACTTGAGCTTGGCTAGTAGGTGCAAACCAAATAACATATCAAACACACCAAACTCCATGCTTATTTACAGGTGAAGAGGGCTGTTTAATCATCTGTTATTTCTAAAGGATATGTTTTCTATGGCATTCAGAATAATTTAAAGAGGTGAGGGGAGATTTGACAGTGACTTGCTTTCAAACTTCTGGGAATATTTCTGCTTTACTTACTGCTGTTTGGATTTATGGAAAAAAAGTGAGTTAAAAATATGCTTTATGCTTATTGATTTTTACTATTTATGCCTAGAACACATCCAGGCCTTTCAGTGTTTCTATTTCAAATTATTTGCATTAGTCATTGCAAACAAAGGTTTAAGGCTTACTTAGGCTGGAAAACAAGAACTCCATCTCATGAAGAAACGTTGCAGTTCTAAAATACGGTTTCATTTTTATGTCAAAAGGTAATTTTATGTCAAAAGGTAATTTTATGTCAAAATGAAACTGCAAACTTTTCACAATACATTCACTAAGAACAATGGGATGCGTAATGACAAGAGCACCCTGTTGGGATGTGACATGTATAAGATGTCACTGCTTCCCTGATTCAGGCACAAGAAGAGCTGGAACCTGGACTTCATGTCAGCCACATTTATTACTGTTTGTTCTGAGCCACCACTGAGTTCTCTATGACATAGCCTCTACAGGCCATTTCAGCTTTAACGCTCGTGATGAACTAGCAGCATTCAGATATTGCAGGTCAGATAAGGTCTTTCTCTCTCTGGCTTTTATTAAAACATCCACCCTTACTTGGACTTCTTGCAGGTTTCTTGAAATAAATATATTTCTACAAAAGCCCTTGGTCTTGCCAAAATGGAGTTTTCTGCATCATTTCTTGATTTTCTTCCATGAATATCTGACAGCTTGGATAAACCACTTGTAAAATAATCCAGAAACTAATTTAGTATTTTCTGCCCTGGCTTAAAATAGGGTGTGAGAGAACCTGTGAAGTTGTCCATAGAAAATTGCTTACTGGATGTCTTCCTGTATGTGTGGAGGAGCTCCAGATAAATAGTGGCAAGGTTCCCTCACTGCTTGCATTCAGATTCCCTAATAAAATCTTCCCTGCTGTCACATTCTATAAAAAGCCAGTGCTGGCTATACAGAGAGTGGACTGTGGACAATGCTAGCCCTGGTTTGCTTCTTTCTGCTTCTCCTGCTCTGCCAGCTATACCTGCCTCTTGTGCCTCACCACAGGGCAGGGGTTGTACCATTTTTAACAGGCTAGCCCTAGGACTCTACATGCTCATGATGACTCTTGCACTAAAATTAAATGTATTTCATTTTAGTGCGAGTCTCAGCTCAGACACACTGTTGGGTTTGCTTAGCTTAAGTGAAGAGAGAGAAGCTTTCACAGGGTAAGATAGAACTGCATGCCCGGTTTACATTATCAACAAAATTCTCATGCCCTGTTATGGGCAGGGCTGAAATCTAGATAGACACAGCCTCCTAGATCCAGTCAATAGGTTTATGACCAGGAAGGAGTTTATCTCCGAGTCAAGCTAGCAAGTGTTACTAATTGTTTGTTTGTTTGCTTATGGATTTTTTTAAGGTCATCTCAGCTCTGCTACATAAAAGACTATCCCTGCAGAAACCTAAGACAGATTATGGTCTTACTTTCTTCTGGGTTTGGAGTGTCTTTTTTTTTAGCATTTCTTTTGTGCATGCACATCGTCATTTTTTGAGCTTTTTAGACCTTTATATGAAAGATGTTATGTTTGTTGAACCTTTTTTTTGGTTTTATGGCTTGTATTTGTCAGTTGCACCAGAGTGGTTGTTATTTATACTTTGTTGGTAGGCTCCTGGGACTCTCCTTCACAGATCCAAGCGAAAAATAATCATTTCACCTAGTTTTTGGTGTCTTCCAATAGCAACAGTCAAACTGAATTTTAGTATATTGGGAAGAGATATTGAAACAGCTTTAAATGTTTTGAGGCAACAGCAAGGACAAATGATGGAGATTAAAAAGGAGGTAATAAATATGACCTTCTATTATTCTGGAGAGGGCTTGTTATGATTAATCTGATATCCTGGGGGGAAGAAAAAAAAAATAATATATTCTCTCCTTATGTATTTCAAGTTCAACCAGTGAAAACATTGTCAAAATGTACATATTGGAAATCTGACTTGTTACCTCACTGGATACCTTGCTGAAAATCTATGAAAAAGGATGTGGATTTTTTGTTATCTTCTCCCTCACAAGTGCCATAAGAAATGTGGGGAAACACAAGCAAAGTCAGCTAGATAAAAAACCTCAAACCACTGCATTTCCTGTGGTGGTAACAAGCTGTCTATAAATGCAATAGAGAGGCAAAGAAGACTTGGAGTCACATGAGTAAGATGGGGAAAAGACAAGTCCAGAGCTTCTACTCCTCTCTCTGTTCTTGGTACACCAATGTATTCAGGAAATGGCAACCGGGACCTCTGACTTCTCCCTGTTTGGGTGCATTGCCTCCTGGGCACAGGCTCATGCTCAATCTTGCTTAGTGTCTGCTCTTTTCAGACACCATTGAATATTTTGCTGCCTCGTGGAGCAGAAAAAAAAAGATAATTATGGGAGCAGCAATAAAGAATATTCCTTTCTGGAAGAGGTGAGAAAGTGGGAAATGCCAAAAATTAGAAGATGAATTGGCCTGTGGCGACCTATGGGCAGCACTCGTTCACACTGGTAGCCAATCCTCCCCCTGACATAGTAACATATGCCGGTGGCAATATCCAATCACATCAGGGGTGTGAGGCTTAGCAAGCTAGAAGAGAAAGGAGCAGAGCTTGAGGTAGGGCAGAGCCCTGCTTGCTTTTAGCCTTGTGGTGTGGGGCTGATTTCAGACTCGCTTGCTGCAGCTAGAGTTGAGCCAAGGATAAAAAATGCTGCTTTCTGTAGCTCGTAAATGAGAATTCACACATGGCGCTAAGCCAATTTGTTGGTGTTATTTCCTTGTTCCTGTTGCTAAAACTGCACTCAAAGCAAAAAGCTAGAGAAATTGGAAGAGCCAGAAGCATAAGAAAGAACTGCAGACACCGAAGTGGTAATTTGAAGGGCTTTCTTTGTCTGCATCGATCATAAAACAACTTTCACTTCTATACTAAAGACTGATAGACTCAAGATTCATTTTATGGCTGATGAAACTGAATTGGAATTTGCCAGCTCAGTGGCTGGTTCTGCATCCATATGCAGAGCAGTCCTGTTGTCTTTGACAAGGATATAACCTGAGAAAGGTAATGGTCATGGCCACAATGTCCCATTTTCTGCTCAGCTATTTGTAGTGTCTTTTCTTAGTGGATTCTTGTACGCTTGAGATGCAGCTTTTCTGGATAAATTCATCATGTCAAGAAACTAAGCATCAGCCTTCAACCTTTGCAAAGGCATTTTCATGCTTGTATGCTTTGGATCTTTGTGTTTTGTTTTGTTTTGTTTTGTTTTTTTGCTTCTCCTTGAAGAAGATGTGGGATTGGAAACAGACGATTTGAGATTTGAGAAGACAACATTAACCCTACTGACCTTTTGCTGCTTTCACTAAGTGTCCAGTTACCAGAGAGGCAGGGAGGAGGCAATCAAATTGGGAACGAGCTAGTCAGTGGACAGGACAGTAAAGCTATGTGTGAAACATTAGCAGATGGCATTATATGTAGGTGAGGGGCTTTCTCTAGGCGAGGACCTGTGCTGGAGTGATGGCCTTGTGTATATCTGAGGCAGCTGAGAGGAACAGTGGC